>JAPDSC010085758.1:0-40272 GCA_026290005.1 Latrodectus geometricus | reverse complement strand
TAAACCATGAATATTTAAAAAATAATAAACCATGAATATTTAAAAAATAATAAACCATTCATTAATACAATGTGTGAGACTATCAAAAACTCAAAATATTCAATGTAATGAATATGATATTACTCCAGAAAATTAAGCATATAGATTGTTGTTAGTAAAATACAAAGAAACTCGCTTGGTAACAACATTGTTTTTCTCTCATGAGTAACCCTGTAAAAAAGTTTTAGAAAAAAGTTATTTTTCTTGCTTTTATAAAGTCTACAAATTTGCATATATATATATATATATATATATATATATATATAAATCTCTAGTTCTAAAAATTAATATATTAATATACTATTATTTACTCAATATTTTTAGATATTCGCTTTGGAACAAAAATAACAGCCCTGAATTAAAATAAACCAACTACAGAAATCACACTTAACGTAAACTTAAAAATAAAACATATAATTTAATATTTGCTTAGAAGTACGCAATTGAGCAAGTTATTAATCAAAATATATTACAGAGAATTTTATCTTTTTAAAGTCAGAGTGTGAACTGTATATAAAAACTATTATTACTTTTTTATGAATCAGTTTTTTATGTTTCGAATACTGTTAAAAAATTGATATAAAGAATTATTAATGGACAATAACAGAGTAATTTATTACAATTAAGCTTAATAGTGCATATCAAATAATAATGTTACCAGATTATACCAGATAATTAATTATTACAACTCCTTTCTATAATATTTAAGAAAATAAGTTTAAGTATTAAAAATCAATTTCTTTATAATATCAAATTAAGTTGCTAAAGAAGACTTCATAAAAATTGATAAAATTATCTTATGAACATTTTTTTGATAATTCTATACCTAACAAATAAACAAGGATAAAAAATTTAATTTGTTTTGTTTGAAAATAAACAATGTCATGTTTGTTTAATGTTCAATTATGTATATTTATTATTTACTTTATTTATTATTTATATATCTCAATATTTTTTTTATTTATTTCTAATTTATATCTCAAGACAGTTTTTAAACTGCTAAAGCATGTTAAATAATTTCTTTTTTTATATTATGGAATTATTTTAGAAATATAATTCTTCAATATATAATTGTCATATATAATTCTTTTTTTTACTATATTTAAAATATATCCTAATATATTTTGGAAAGATAAACAGAATAGTAATCTTAGTTTATAGGGATCAATATGGATAATGTTAACCATGGAATTATAATTCTTTCTATAGGATTAAAATATCTCCATAAGATTTTAATATTCTTGAAACAAAGTATTAGTTTTTCTTTACGTATGAAAGGCACATTAATCGTTTATTCTTTTTATCAAATGTTTAACTTTTTTTAGATAACAATCTAGGATGAAATACAGCTAAATCATATATAAATTCCCCAAATTAAACAAAAATAGTTTTGCAAAATTAACTGCATAAAGTTATATAAAAATTGAGTTGCATAATAAATTATAAATTTAAATTAAATTATGTTGGTATTTTGAAGAATCCATTGCTAAAATATAATGTTAGGATAGGCTGACAAACACTTAATCCACAGGTTAAAAAATCATAGAGTTTCATCTTGATAAATGGAAGCTGGTATAATTATTGATTTAATAATATATTAACGAATAACATTGTATCCGTGCAATACTCACTAGTTTGTTTTTGAATAGAATATTTAATTGGAAATTTTTATCTAAAAGAAAAAATAGCTTTTTAGTATAGTTAAAAGAATGAAATCAAAAAATGAAATCAAAAATATGGATTAACAACATTAGTTACATAAATTATGTTATAATAACAACATAAACTATACGAATTTAACAACAAAGCACAACCAAACTATTTCACATATTTTGTTATTTGGAGACAATATCTAGAAAATAGGAAATAGTATTTCCTTATTTATAGTATCAAAAAAAAATTTAAGTTCAATAAGAGTTGTCTTCTCTTATTTTCTTTTCTGAATGAGAGAAAGTTTTATTCGAGTGAAAGAGTGGTAGAAATGCTATTTTTCTTACAAGAGAAAAGAGTGAATGCAGAAGACTTTATTAAAATGCGACACTCGCATTTAAGGAGAGGAAAACTTGAGTTTCTTAAGTTAAATCCGTTTGAAAACCATTCTGCGAATTACTTGAGTGAATTGCATTCACAATCCCAGGTGACCAGATCCACTTTCACTTTCATTACTTCAGAAAATTCCTCGTAAGTGAGCTCAGCTATTTCCTTTGCTCCTAAAACTTGGAAAAAATGGAGGTGTTTTGAGATTTTGAATAAAATGTTAATAAAATGTGAATCAAGTGTAAGCAACCATATTTAAATTATCACGTGGAGTAATACCGGGTGTAATTAACTGATATGAGAGAACTCCATTTATATTTTGATGCACAAAAATTTGCTCACTTTCGACAAAAAGTTTTAAAAGTATGTAGTGTAAATAAAGATAAATGACGCAGCTGAGTTTAAAAAGGAATACATTTAATGCTTGAAAAATCTCTATTGATATTTTGCAAATAATATTTAATGATTCAAAATAGTATACATTAAACATCAAACAATAAACTAATATGAAGTATTTGAATTAAAATATGAATAAAATATTTTTTTTACTAAGTAAATGAAAATAATCATTCTGCTGAAAATTAAATAAACATATAGATAATCTCAATTTACTAATATTTGAAATGTTATTATTTATTACATAAATTCTCATTACTATTCAATAATAGAATAGATAAATGGGATTTCATTACTTATAAAAACTAAATATTTTAGAGCAATTTCGAAATTGGTTATAATGTACTAAAATGTGCATATATATTGTAACTTTGAAATTAGTAATTGAAATGTTTATGCATTCATGAATTCAGTTTTTTTTCCAAGAAACTTTATAAATGCTCAAGTAGTGGTTTCTGCCACATAAAATTAATTTTCCTATTATACTTCCATTAGCTGCATTTATTACAAGATTTAAATTAAGAAACTATTCCTTCACAAATTTTTAATTACTGAATGTAATTTTTTGTCATAAATGTGTTTTCAATTAATCTAGACGTTTATAATCATGATAGTAAAAGAGTGAAATTTAATTATTACAGTATTGAGTTAGATGTTAAATTTACTGCCTCTATAAATTACAATTAAAATTCTTTTTAAATGATCAGTTATTATTTTTAAGGATACAGTTAAAATATATTTAAAAAAGGTGTGTTGGTTTCAATTTCGTTAAATGCTTAGTTAGAAGAAGATAATATATAAAAACAAACGGTTATTGTAAAAGAATTCCAACCTTTATATATTTTATACGCACATGCACAAAGATGAAAAGCTTTCTTTTTTACTCTTTCAACGATTTGATATCATTATGAATGTGTACTTTATTAATTTTTCAATCAATAACTTACTTTCATTTTAAGTATAAAAAATGTTGTCTCATTTTTAAATATCTGTTTCATATGATGCCGTTTTGTATGAGATAAAATAAAAAACAATTATAATTAGTTATGCTTTCGCTAAGAGTTATACATTCATTATTCGGAAGGGGGTTAGAACATTTTCTGAAAAGTTTAATTACAGTCTATTTTAATTAAATTTGAAATAAATGTTTCTTTAATGAATTTTAATTATGTGCTGCTTTAAACGTTATTTAATTTTCAAAGCATGTATAAGCTTTTATATTACCTTATACATGTTTTATTTTTTTTTATTTATTTTTTTTAACTTTTTCATTTAAGACGTTTTACGTAAAAAAATAGAAAAATACAGAATTTATTATGTTAAAATATAACAAATAAATTTTGATTTTTTTTTACTACTTTAGATCTGACAAACACGCCATTTTTGTGTTAATCACATCTTTCGATTATTATACATTTAAAGCTCTCATAATGCATATATATTGCAAAACATAGAACTTTATGCTATAAATAATAAATCTTGTATATTACATAACAATTACATAACATGTGAAAACTTACATTTTCGGCAAAGTACGATACATTCTTTGTAAATGAGTAGTTGCAGAACTCAAATTATAATTTTGATTTCTTTAAATATTTTAAATCTTTCTGATAATTTCATATATTTTGTTGAAATTCAGTTCGTTATTGGACCCAGAAGGCGTGGCAAAATATTGAAAAAAACTTTCAAACAAGTATAATACATGTAATAATACTAAATCGAATGTCTATTTTTGTGATTCCCGCCAGAAAAAAATGAAAAATTTCAACTGGTATTGTGGAATTTATGTTTTTCTCCAATATATTTCCCGTTTGTCAGGTAGATCTTGTTTATTTTCCGTTTCAGCAAGATGACATTATTTAATTTGTTTTTGTTTTAATTTTATTTTAATTTGCAGCATTTTTTTTAATTTATGAATGTTATAGTTTATCACTCAGACTAATAAGCGTATTAAATTAAGACTTACAACATTTTTTATCTGAACATGTTCTTAAAGACATAAATACATATAATAATGAAAATAAGTAATACAAAATGTCCAAACAATGGAAAAGATTAAAATACTCAAATTATGTAAGAAAAAGAGCATGATTTAAGAAACATGAATGAAAATATATTAGATAGTGGATTAAACTAACATGATAAAGACATGCTTTGAAACAGATTTCTGTTTCTCATGCCTGAAATGTCTGTTTACAGGAAATGAGTTACGCAAAATGTGTCATCAAAAATTCATATCTTCTGTTGCAAATATAGTAAATGCAAATCTGTTAAAAATATCCAAATAAGTTAGTAAATATAATAGAAAATGGATATTTCATGTAACTTTGTCACAAACCTGAAAATTCTTTAAAATATAAAGTGAATTATGAAATCAATCTGGAAATACAAGGAAAAAGTAAACTGTATCCCTTAAAACGTATTGCTTCTTTAGAAACAAATGTGTAAGTTCCAATTTGGGACGTTTAAAGTGAATGAGTTGGTTTGTGAAATTTCTTACCAGTTATAATATGTGTGACTAATGATTGTTTTTACTAACTTGGAATATTTGAAGAAACCTAAAACCAAAACTCACTTTATGCCTTCTGAATTCGCTAAAAACTGAAGATATTTCTGAGGACAAAATTTTTCTCCAATCAATGGCATTTGAAGAGCTCTCTGGAACAGAACAAGAGATATACGTATAGAAAAAAGTTCAGAGATATGAAATATCTGCTTGAAAAATATAATTAAAGTTAATTAAAAATGTTATTCATGTTTTAAATAGTATGTTTTTTCAGACCTTTTATATGACATATTCTCTCCTCAATTAGAAAGGAAAATCTTTTGAACAAGTTTTCTCTTTCTGTACGTGTTTTAAATATTTTTAATGACAGTGTCTTAATTTTTTCGAATAACAACTGTATTTTTAAATGATGCTCGTAATTTATATAGATATAGCTATATGTATCATAATTTGTCTTAATATCGTTTACCGTTCTATAGAACAGATGTGTCAAACTCACTTTTGCAGAGCGCCATATATTAAATTTAGAATGTGTAGGCAGGTCATAAATAAAAAATGTACTGAATAAGTATAACATATTTTATTTATTTAATTATATAGTATGTAATATATATCGTTGTTAAAAATCATATTAACGTTATAAATTAGGGTAATTATTTTGAGCTCAACGTTACCTGTCTTCTCTTGTTTTTCACAAGCTCATTGATGTCAGGTTCAAATTCGTTGTAGTTATTTTAAGAATATACTTTAGATGTTCAGTCTTGGGCGATGTTTGTTCTTATTTCTTTTCATGACTGGAAACATCAGCTCACATAAATAGGTGATATCAAACATGCACAGAATGCATGCTGCATGCTTTTTTAATTTCGATTATTCATTCAAACTCTTGAAATATTGTGTATAAAATGTAAGAGCGTTTATCTCTTTAAATTTTTCTTCCAAAATATTGTCTCATTGAAGATCTATTCAATTTAAAATAAACTGGTGCCTGTGAAGATTCAAAATTGAATGGATTGTTGAAAATTGGGAATTCCATTTCATTCATTTTGTGCAAGTCTTCAAAACGAATATTGAATTCCGTAATCCATCCAAAGTTTTATTTTTCACCTGATTTTCACACAGGCTTAACTTTATTTCAAAGGCTTGAATACATTTGAGTGACAATCAGATTTTTAACCTGTATTTTTACATTCAAATCAGTCAAGTGCTTATTCATATTTACCAAAAACGCACAATCAACACACCAGATATTGTCATAATCAATTGGGTTGCTTTTTCTAACATAAAAGCTTGAATAGAGTCACGTGAGGCAAAAAAATCTTTTTAAAACTGCTCCTTGGTTGAGACAACGAACTTCAATGAAATAAAGGACATCAGTAAACTTTTCGTCCAAATCTGGTAAAAACTAGCTTAACTGTCGAATATTTAGTTCTCTGCACTTCATAAAATTTACTATTTTAATTATAGGTTGCATGACATAGTCCATTTTTGAAAGTTTGGGTGTCATTGATTCCTGATGAATTATACAATAAAATCCCACAAAATTCCCTCCTATTTTCTGTTTCAATTTAGCAACAACACCCTAGTGTTTACCAGCCATGGCAACAGTGATGTCGGTGTTTTAGCTATTAAGTAAATTGGAGTCCAGTTCATATTCTGCTATTAAATGCTCAATTGCAGAATAAATATCATTTGTTGCTGTAGTACTTGTCAATAGAACGCACTTTTAATTGTTTTTCAATTAAAAGATGTTGATAGATGATTCTGTTTCTGATGATACTGTTGATAGAGCTCAACAGCAAATCGAGCTCTATCACCAGAATCAGTGCTCTCGTTAAAAGCCAGTAAAAAAATTGTAAATTGCTTAATTTTCTTCTCCAGTTAAAGAACTAAATTTTGAAATAAATCATTTATTCTTAAAGCAACAATATTTCTGGACCGCAAAATATTTTGAATTATTTATATTTGAAATGAAAATGAAACATCGACATCTTTTAACATATAGTTTTTAATAAAAATCACCATTAGTGAAAGCTTTTGTTCTCATCACGATTTCTAATGCTATAATAAAACTAGATTTCAGGGCATATTTGCTCTCAGTATTAGTTGTAGTAAATATTGATTGTTGACCTTGAAGTTTAGATTTTAAGGAAGACAATGTGCCTATTCTTATTTTCTCAGCGAAACAATCGAATTTTGTGGAGATTTTTTAGTTTCCCACCGTGTATATTTATTGTAATGTTATAATGCATATTATATTCCATTTACATAATTGATACATTGTGATATTATCTATAAATAAATGCATGGCATTGAGTTATTTATACCAAAAAGTACCCACAGTGAGAATTATTTATTTATAAAAATAAAGATACCCAATTTGTATAATTTATTTAGTTTGAATATTTCCAAAGTATATTTTACAAATTGTTGGCGCCAGTGCTTAGAATGTTGGCGTTTCTTCTTTTCGCCAAGTGCTCCAACAACCCCAAAAGGCTAAAAACAAAAAACTCTTGTTAGTAGTCGTCGTATCGTTGTTACTTTGTATAAATTGTATTTTGTAACACTCTTGTTTATTCGAATTTCGATATAACAGCATTTTAATTGTTTTTGTTAACTAGCAATAAATAGAAAAAATGAATATTTTCAACTAGTTATTCTTGAAATTTTTACACTACACAAATTTTCTGAATAAATTAGATTTTGTATAGGACATGCTACGTTAAACGATTTTTTAACGCAACACTTCATGTTGGTAAATATTATTATTCATGTTGTGAAATGCATGATTAGAAATCTGTATAATATTTTATTAGAATTCAAAAATTATTTTTATTTCATTTGTTATTATCTTACGCAATAAATAATATTCTCAATATTACATTTTGTTTTAATCTTAAATGTGTGTGTGTATATATAAACAATTGCTTAAAAATGTCAAAAATCTCTAAACATAGTTAACTTTTCTAATATTTTCTATAAAATAAAATTCAATATTCAAAAATTTTAGCTCCACATCTTAGAAGATCACACATACTCAAATAATTTTATTGATAAAGACATACATGAAATCTAAGATGTTATATTACCCTACGGATCCAATAGAATGACATTAGTGAAGGGATAAAATGATAAACATCATGCTAACGTTGAAAATGCTAAATTGATATGTTGTCATATTTTCCTGTTAAGAAAAGTGACTCAATATCATATTTAACTTAATTATTATTTTCAGAGGAAGCGAAAGATCCTCGATAGTTTATCAAGTAAATCTCCTCTTTCTTGACAAGAAAAAAATTAAATATATTCAGAGCATATCAACATTTACCTCAGGAAATTAGAATAATTTATTCATGCCTCATAGTTTTTTTAAACATGAATTTGCATCCATTAAATCTAAAAATATGGTTAGAAGACTAAAAAAAGTTTCACTATACAAACTACAGTATTTTAAAATTCTTTTAAATTATCCTAGTCTCTAATAATATTTTATTTGTTTAAAATCATGTTATTCACATTGACTTAAATATTGAAAATTTGAATTATTATTACGAAATTCACTCTAGATAATAGATTACAATTACTTAGCTTACAAAACAGTCTTTCTCTCTCGTTATTTAATTTCTTTAAGTGAAATTCTATTATGAAAAGCTTTGTAAATAATATGTTCTGCCTACGTAAAAATTAAGAAAGTTTAAATATTAAGCAAAAGAGTAAGCAGTATTATAAGGAAAATTAAGTAAAATCATATTGGTAATTCAAGTTGAAAAGGACAAAATGAAAAGATTAATTAGTTTTTAATTACATTAAACTAAAATTAATTAACATTTGAAATTTTTAATGTAAATATATTATCTTATTGAAATTTTTTAATTATACCATTTAATAATTTTCTAAATTTGTTGTTATTTTATATCTAAATTAATAATATTTACTAGTTGAAAAATTGCAAATACCAATCTAGGTGTCAAAGATTTATGAGTTTTACTTCTTTTGACATAAAACCAATATAATTTGCACGAAAATATTAAAATAAATTTAAGAATATCCCTACTTAAAAGCACACTATAAAATTTTTAAACTGTACAAGTTATCAAATGTTAAATATTTTGATGTCAGATATCACAAACATATTAAAAATCCCAAAGTGATTTTATTTTTTTCCATATTTTATATATACTGGGAGATTCAAAAGTTAAGACAAACTTTAAAAGTGAATTATTCGAAAAAGAATAGAGTTAAAAAGATACGATTAACATGAAAAGGATCGAAAAAAAACAGTTTTGAGTGGTAAAGAATAAAAAATAGTTTCACTGGCGACCAACATATGGTGCTGTCAGATTTCTTATGTAGAATTATGCAAATCAAAAGACGATATAAAAAGAGCAACTGCAGCAGGTAATGGTAGTCAAAACTTACTTACATCAAAATGCTCGCCATAGTTCAGAAATTCTTTTTGTTAAGTTAATAAGAACTAGGGAAGTCTCATTGCGAGCATGTCGCTCAACACTTGGGAGAATCACACTATCAGTTGTAACTTTAATCACGCATGGATTCCAAGATATCGTGAACTTGTGACTTTTGACTGTGGGAATACTTGAAGACAAAAGTATACCGCAACCAAGCAGCATCACTAGCAGCATTTAAAGATAGCATCCACCAAAATGTGCATGCCAAAACGAAAGAAATGCTATTAAATGTTGAGCACGGTGTAGTCATTCGACTACAGCTGTACTTTTGAATGATGCACAGCTCATTGAAATTTTGCTGTAGTACTAATTAATTTTAACTAAGATGAATTGTAAGCTGTCAACAATTTTTCGTATTTGTAAATAACTTTTTGGTGAAATAAAATATAGCTCCATCTGTTGGTCACCAACAAAACTAATTTTTTTATTCGTTGTCACACATGATCCGGTTTTTTTTTCCCTGTGTCTGGTGCAAACCGTATATTTGGAACACATACACACATATACCTATCTCTCTCTCTCTCTCTCTCTCAGTATATATATATATATATATATATATATATATATATACGAGATGACAAATTTCTTACATAAGAACTACTTATTTTATTTATCATAGAGATATAGTGTATAGAGATTAATTTGCATGTAAAATTTGTAACTGTGTTTTATGCTGTGATTGGTTTTTTAATAATTGTGAATCAAGTAACATTTGCAGAATATTTAATTTATAAACATATTCAGCAGAGCTTGATACGCTTCATGTACTACTTTAAAGTCAATATATGTGTTAACTACGTATTCATAGAATCTGATGATAAAGGCAGGCGTATGAAAATTACAATATATTATTTAATTTAACACACAGAACAGTAGGAATGATATTTTACTTTTATTTCTTTCAGCAATCCAAATGAATTTTAGCATTACTAAGTGTGTAAATATACTCATTTCAAACTAATCATTAAAAAATTAATGCACGGAAATTGTTTTTCAATTTTGTCTTTTTCCAAAACTCTCTAAATATTAAAACTTAGTTCAAAATATGAAATATATTTATAACATCAATTAGATTATTTGGGAGAATAAAGTCAACCATATATAAAACTATTTACATCGGTGTACGAAACCCATTTTTATCCATCCCCCATCAATGCCAGGAAAGAATTTATAGCTCATTTCAATGTCAGAAGTAATTAGTATTCAGAAAAATGCATATGAGTATTTTGGTAATAAATATACTATTAATAAGTAGTAGTTAGATAAATTTTAAAATTAGAAACAACAACTAAATTCTAAGTAACCTAAATCAAATTGACACATAAAAGTAAGTGTTCATGTTTCTGTTGATTTAAAATACAATTTTACTAAAAATATATACACTGCTTCACTATATAATTTAGTGTATCATCTTCTGTGCGATATCATCTTCTGAAGTGATAAAAGCAATGCATCTGTAAGATTAAAAAAAAATATTTGTTTTAATAGAATAATATAACATTTGTATTTATTCTTCTGCTAGTATGTGCAATAAATTTCATTTCATTTACGAAATAAATTGACTTTTCTGTTTTTTTAAGTAATGCAAAAGACATTTGTATGTGATGTCTCAGATGAAATATAAATAATAATGACATTAAAGGAGAGTGTTTTTATTTCTAACTTTAAAAAGTAAAATAAGTAAAGTTTAAATAATTTCTGCAAACATCAAACTTTCTCCGTTTGATTTAATGTATTTGCAAAGAAACAACAATATTTGAGAGAATGTAAACAACACTCTTTAAAATCGCATGCTAGCAAAAATATTGGAATCATTTATGTTTAAAATTGTTTTCACATATTGCACTGTTGTTTCACATATTGTTCACATATTGCACTTAGAGCACTTTTGTTGTAAATTTCCTACATGTTGTCTTTACCATGTTTATTTCAAGTGGCATATTTTCTTCTTAGATCATTTATATTATTAAAACATTAAAATATCTTATTAATAAGATTAGTATTTTCTGGAATGACATTATGCGTTTTCATTGTCTGTAAAACAACGTGACATTGTTTTTGCATGTGACTGTGACTAGTAGAATATATAATTTCTCTTCCACTCCTCAATGCTGGCTGCATTCAAGCAGGTGGTTCTCAAATCTGGAAAATTGCTGTTCTAAAATTAAGCCATTAATTGATACACCCATAGAATTAGAATGGTTTAGTTTAGATTATAACCACTAATAGTTTGAACTCTTCGTTATTCGTGTCTTTTGATATCAATTTATAAAATATGGACTGTATTTAAATTAAATAAAACATAAGTCCCTTGTCCGATTGATATTCATTTAGGAGGAAAAAACATAGTAAAAATCTCCGACTACAGATTAATGTAATAAATTAAAATTGTTTTGATTTGTAATGAAAGTTATAGTCCTAGTACTAAATAACCTTAATACACAAACTAAAGAAATTGTGCTTTGATGTGCACTTCTCATGTCAATGAAAATCAGTTGTTCTTTTATATTAACCATTTTTTTAAATCCCCATGCTGTATGTTCTAAAATCATTAATAACATATCCTTAAATATATACTTTTAAGATTTTATTTGTCAAATGTATTAATACTGAATAATGAAATAAGCAATGTTATCGGATGAATAAAATGATTTGTTAACAGATGAATAGCAATAACAGATTCAAGTCATGAATTTTCAGAAAAGTGATAATCATTTAAGTCAATACCATTAGTAAAGCTTAATACCAATAATAACGCGATGAAAAATTAATCTGCACCAATAATTTTAAAAAAAATATGTTCTTAAAAATCATCTAATGCATATGAATTATGAATATGCTCATCCATACTTCCATGATGTGGATGATAACTTTGTCTAAGTATTGAAAGCATTGGCAAAAGTGATAGAGTTCTGTTAAATTGAATAGACTCTTCATTTCATTACATCAAAGATCAAATTTTTTCTCAAATTATATGGTTATTTTATATATAACTGGCATTACGTAGTGACTGAGAGCACCTACAGAAGTTATTACTTAAGAAATGCGCTTCTACTCCACATACTATGTTACACCAAGTATCGTCAGCATCAGAAAGAAAGATACAATGTGTTTCCACACATTTGGTCCTGATAGAACCATTTAAGATAATCCTTCATTGATTAATAAGTAATCTTTCCAGTTCAGGGAGTTAAATACACTGTCAAAAACTAAGTACTATACAACCTTTGGTAAAAGAGATTCATAATTAATAGACTCATTTTATTCATGTTTAATAGCTAGTAGATCATCCATGTGAGGCACTTACAGATTTACTTCCGGAGGTATACTTTCAACACGTATAAATTGAGGTATTTTATTTAACAGGGCTCGGAGAGAGTACATGTAATTTTTTCACCGATTTACGACTGTTGCTTCTCAAGACAGTGTTTAAACTCCTCTTAAAGGTATTATATAAGATTCATATCAAAGCACTCTGAGAATTCATTTTCTTGGTAGATGTTGCAACGTGACATGGGAGGCTGTCAGGAATCATTATCAAGGGTCACTAACTACATCTCGAGAAATATTCCCAAACTCTACTTCCGCAAATTTTTTGTGTTGGCACAATCCATTCTTGAAAAAAGTCGTTAACCAAGTATACTCTAAATCAGACTTTATCATCTAATTCGTAAATCTTGAATCTGGATTCATCATTCAAGATAACCTGTTTTCATTCATCTGTAGTCCAATTACAACCTGCCTTGCACCACTCCGTCTTATCATAGGGCAGTTTGTAATCAAACACTCATGGCATGGAAAGGAAGCTACTGTACTTCCTTGAGGATGATACTTATTGACACAATAATCCGACTAATTGTAGCAACTCCTGTAATATGTGAATTTTTTACGATATTTTCGAATTTCTTTAGAAGCGCTAGTTTGTTTCTATTGGTTTTGGTTTTGGAAAATTTAAATGTGATGTACCATTTAAGTATCAACCATTTCAACAATATCCGACAATTACGCCTTTTAAAGAATCAGATTGCTCTGAATATAGTGTTGAATTCGCGAAAAATGTCAATATTGTTACTTACACGACATTTAATATAGAAAAATTGCCGTACAGAATAACATCAGTAGATATCGTCATTTGTATTCATCTTTAAATACCTATTAGCAGATAATGTAATTACGTGAGAAAAACCAATTAATTCCAAAGCAAACAACTGCGTTTTTCAAATAATTGTGTTTTTAACTTATTTCTTACCACTATACAGTTTACGATTTTTTTTATTGGGTTACATCGCATTTATTCATTAAATGGAAATATTTATGTTTGAGAAGTATACTAACAGTATATAAATTCTGTACTAACAGATACATTGATTCTAATGACACAATTCCTTTTTTTACAACAAACAACGTGATTACATTCGCTTACACAAGAGAAATCCTTAATTTCAATTTCCTTTCCTTTGCAAGAATGTGGAAAATCTACAATTTTTCCACTACTATTATGTTTATAAAATTTCAAAGGTTTAATGAAAAAAAAAATTATGAAGTCGATGCATTTCATTATATCTCATGTTCATTATCTATACATTAATAAGATCTAAATTTTAAGTATAATTGATTAATGCAACAATTATTAGTCACTTATTCCAAAAATTGATACTTACACATCTTTTGTTTTTTATTTATTAATAATATCCAGGAAAATGTCAATCATTGATTCCTCCGAAAACAATTGCGAACCAAAACACTTTAACAAATTAATTAACAATGTACTTCATGGCCTTGTAATCGCAGATAGTATTTCATAAATGAAGTGTCAAATGTTATTATTGTAGTAATGTCACACCATTGTAATGATGCCATCGAGTGTGTGCACTTAGTGGCTCATTAATTCTTCGCAATTCGACTAGTCTCGGGCTAGTTGACGCGAGCTTTGTAATCAGACGATTTTGTAAGACGATGTTCTAAAATTTTGTTCGACATTATACACTGGAAAATAAACATTATTATTTGTAAGAAATCTAAAATTAATTATATAAAAGAACACACGCAACACTGGAACTTCTACAATGGTTACCCGGACGTGATGCCAATTATGTTGTTGAATACGGTAAGCCTTTTTTTTTCGCTTGATACGTCTGCAGTATAAACTATTAAATTTGAATCGAATAGATAAAAAGCACAGATATTTATTTCGCCATTTTGTTCCTTTGTCATCAACTTGTTAAAATTTTGTCTCCAATACTGCCCTTGATAAATATTCAGTAAAACTATTTTAAAAAGTAAAAAAAAAAAAAAAAAAAAAAAAAAAAAAAAAAAAAAAAAAAGTTGGTACAGAAAAATGATGATTAAATTTGAAGCTACATGATTATTTTGGCGACACATTTCGATTATACAATATGGATTATACAATATTATACACTTGGATTATACAATATTAACTGCTTCGTTATTCATTGTGCGAAATAAATAATAAGTTGGTATCACCGCTCACGTCGACAAGTATTTGCCTAAAATTGCAATTTTTTTTTCTGAACAGTGATTTCGCAAGGATTTATTTTTGAATTTCACTTTGGATTTCAAGTAGCTCGTCTTCAAAATGGCAGAATCATCAGCTGTGAAAATGCCCATTTTTAATTTATCAGATCCCAATCTCTGGTTTCATATGGTAGAAGCGACATTTCAACTAGCAACGCCTAAGCCCATAACTGAAGCGAGAACTAAATTCAACCACTGTCTGGCATATCTCCCTCCTGAAGTCGCAGCAATAGTCAGAGATGTAATAATAACTCCAGATGAAACAGACCCATACTCTCGTTTGAAGCAAGAAATTATTGCTCGATGTGGGGAAACGAAGTCACAGGAAATACGAAAGATTTTGGCCGGTGAACAACTAGGAGATCGGAAGCCCAGTGAATTATTGAGAATAATGAAACGACGAGCTGAATCTCACGACATATCTGAAACAGTACTGCTAGAGTTATTTTTAAGCCAACTTCCACAGAGCATCCAATCTATACTCGCAGCTATTCCGTCCTTAACTTCAAGTAAAGCAGCTGAAGTTGGCAACAAGATACTTGAGGTCACTCCAGCCGAAGTGAGTGAAATTTCTCCCACTGAAAGCAGTGCTGAGCTTTTGGCCGAAGTAAAAGCTCTAAGGAAGGAAGTTGCAGAATTACGAGCTCGAAGCAGATCACGAAATCGAAACTTTTTGCGTTTCCGGAATCGCCGTAAAATTTTGTCACCACGAGGAAACTCGTCCGGTATGTGTTTCTAAATTAG
Organism: Latrodectus geometricus; assembly: GCA_026290005.1. Taxonomy (NCBI): domain Eukaryota; kingdom Metazoa; phylum Arthropoda; class Arachnida; order Araneae; family Theridiidae; genus Latrodectus; species Latrodectus geometricus. The sequence continues at coordinate 24,543 of JAPDSC010085758.1, read as the reverse complement.
AAGTTTAAAGAAGAAGCAAGAAAATGTGTAAAACCCTGCAACTTCCAGGAAAACAGTAACAGGCAGGAGTAGACGCGACATACGTCTTGCCGCCTACAAATTGTCGCCTTTTCGTTCGGGATAGAATAACAAATAGAACATTTCTAATTGATATTGGAAGTGATTGTTCTATTATACCTGCTACGAAACAAGACAGACAGCATTCACCAATTCTGACTTTTACAGCAGCAAACAATACCATGATCAAGGTTTACGGTAAGAAATTATTATCTCTTGACTTTGGCCTTCGTAGAGACTTTGTTTTTCCTTTTTACATTTGTGATGTATCGAATTCTATTTTATATGCTGACTTTTTATATTATTTTAACTTAAAGCCTGATATGAGAAAGCGTTGCTTAAGTGATATTAATACTAATTTAAAGTCTCATGGTATTATTAAATCTGCTGATATTATTTCTGTTAAAACTATTTTAGGTAATGATGGTTATATCAAATTGTTAAATGAGTTTCCTGAAATCACTAAACCTATTTGCTCAGACCAAATTGTCAAGGATAACGTCGTACAAAAAAATTGAAACTTTCGGTTGACCAGTTTTTGCTAAACCTCGTCGTTTGGCACCAGATAGGTTAAAAATTGCAAAAACTGAGTTCCAATATATGATTGTTTTAGTCCATATGCACCCATCGAAAAGCAATTTTTCATCACCACTTCACTTAGTTCCTAAAAAGGGAAGTTTTGACTGACGTTCAGTCGGAGATTATCGCGCGTTAAATTCTCAAACTGTTAAAGACAAATATCTAGTCCCAAGCATTTTAGATTTTACCAGTGAACTTCACGGAACCAAAATTTTTTCTCACATTGATTTAGTTACAGCTTTTCATCAAATTCCGATTGCTTCCAAAGATATTCACAAAACTTCAATTATAACACCTTTCGGTCTTTTTGAAAGCAGTTGGCATGCAGTTTGGTCTGTGCAACGCTTCAAGTACATTTCAGCGTTTTATTGATGAAGTAACTAGAGGTTTAAATGGTGTATATGCCTTTATTGAAGATATTTTAATTGCTTCTAATTCTCACGAAGAACATGAACTACATCTGAGAGCTCTTTTTGAAAGATTAAAATATTATGGCTTAACTGTTAAACCTTCTAAATGCACTTTTGGACAAAATAGCTTACAATTTTTAGGTTTTAAAATTTCAGAAGCTGGATTAGAACCTTTAACTGATAGAGTTGAAGCTATTTTAAAATTTCCTAAGCCAAATAACCAAATTGCGGAGATTTTTAGGACTATTTATTTTCTACAGACGTTTTATTCCAAAAGCAGCTCATATTTTACATCATTCAAATAAATTTCTTCAAGGGCATAAAAATAAAAAAGTCTCCTCGAAAACCCCAGAATCCCGAAAAATCTCAAGAATGGTCTGAGGAAGCTGATAATGCCTTTTTAAATGCTAAAAAAGCTTTGGCTGATGCAACCCTCCTAAATATCCAATTCCTGGCGCTAAATTAAGTTTATGGACAGATGCCTCAGATTTTGCGATTGGAAGTTCTCTAATGCAATTTAGTCAAAATAACTGGGAGCCGATAGCATTTTTTTCTACAAAATTAAATAAAAATCAAAAAAATTGGTCCATTTACGATCGCGAGTTACTTGCCATATATACTTCAATTAAAAAAATTAGGCACATGCTTGAAGGTAGAAATTTTTCAATTTATACAGATCAAAAGCCTCTAATCTACGCGTTTAAACAAAAATTAATTATATAAAAGAGCACACGCAACACTGGAACATCTACATTATTAAAACTGCTTAAACATGCAGATTGCTTAAACATATCGAGTTTAAATACATTATTTCTTATCGTAAAATTTTAATCTGTTATTTCAACACAGTTGCGTAGTACTAACTGCAATATTACCATCCTCTTTTCTTATTTTAATTTGTCCAAGATATGAAAGATAAGATGCCACTAACGTATAAGAAATGGGACACATATAAGTTTGGTTGTCGAGTCTTGAAAATTATGTTTCAAATTAATTTATCAATGTCACTTTCATAATTTGTGCTAAAATGTTAGGAAAACAATTTAATTTTAGAATTAAAATAATATAAACTCGGGTCTTAAAATATGTTATTTTTACTATCATTAATACAAAACAGTAGTTTGATGTGGAATTATCTCGCGTATTTGATATATTTTACAAATTTCATACACATTTTTGGTTGTTCAGTAATTTATTCATTCTTATTTTTTTTTGGTAAAACCCTATATAAGAGGAATAATTTAATATGCATATCATGAATTACCAAAAATAAAATAAAAATATATCAGATAATTTGAATCATTTATAAGGAAACTGAAACTTCATTAAACTATAGTTGATCATTTTTAGTTGCTACAAATGCAACCAAAAATAATGCATAATTAGCTTGTACTTTTAAAAACTCTTAAACTAATTTTTTTTTTCAATGAGTACATTGTAAAAATTTAAATAATGCTTTTTTTTTTTTTTTTTTTTTGAAAGTCAATTTAAAAACTAAATTTTATAAAGAATTCAGTCACAAAAAATCGATTTAACAAAAGAATATTATCCGTGTGTTTCATTTAAAAACACTTGGGGCATAAAATCCCAAGTTCAAATAATATTCTTATTAAATGTAATATTTTATAAGCAAACCAAAGTTTGAATGTAGAATGAAATTTATTTGTTTCACTTTTTTTGCAAATGTGGGTGACTCAAGAAAATAAGTCCTGAAAATATTTAAAAGTTTTACAATAATCAATATATTAAGAAAAATAAGAAAAGGCATATATTTTACTAAGACTATTTATTTTGAATTTTTTTTCATTCATTTCTAAGTTTTTGCAAGTTTATGTTCTAATCATCCGAGATACACATGTAAATGCCTCAGGACATAGAATTTTTTCCACTAATGAACACATTCTCAAAAATCAATATTTAAAAGAACGAATGTAATCTTCACTTTTCTGCGTTATTGGTTTTGATGCATTTTCAATAAGTCGGAACTTTTTTTATACTATAGTATCATTTGTAAATAATATGCTTCATTTATTTTTCGTCTTTTTTATGATGTTTAAGTAAAAAGAAGGAATGGTAACAATGAGAAGAAATTTTTTTATATCTTACTAGAAAAAATATGTAGGATTAACTAAATCAAATAAAAAGAAATCAATGAATTATTGAGAGATTTTTAGTTAAAATTCAAGAAAATAAAATATATGATCGCAAGATTTGCAACTGAAAAATCATTTTATAATAATCTTAGTCATTTATTTTCTGGAATATGAGCTTATACAAAACTAATGAATGGAATAATTATTAAATGATTCTAATTTCTAAATATCTACATTTAATATTATATTAAATCGAATTAATTTTATAGTAACATACCTATTAATAAAAATCTTAAAGAAAATAAAGTGCTTCTTGTGGTATATTCACTGCATAGATTGTACCAAATAATTTTAACCCTTGTTGTATGTAACAGTAAGGAATATAAACAGTTTAAATTAAATTTATTAAGTTTAGATTATAAACATAAAGTTTGACGGAAACATACAAAACTTATAAATCATTGATGTACAATAAAACCAATATACTTTTTAATATTTAACGTGATATTTTTACATTGTTTGAATTAATTTCAATATGCTTATTCTGCATTATTTAAAATTAAAAAATAGGAAATATTCCTTCATCTAAGCATAGGCAAAAGGTTATTTGAATTAAGTATTTGTTGAAACATTTGCTTTTAAACCTAAAGGAAAAAATTGCTAAAAATAAAATGATGGTAACATTGATTCTGAGTCACATTTCATGAATTGTTAAAAGTTTTTCATGAATGATTCATCAGCTTATTAACAAGTAATATCAGAAGCAATATTAACAAGTAATAAATAAAAAATATAATACTTTTAAAGAATTACATATTATTTTGAATGTATTATATTATTTTAAAATATTTGATTAGATTAATAGGTGCATATAAATGGATATGATGACGCAATTATTTGTTACTTAATACGCAAATGATTAAAATAATTTTTTTGTTTGATTTTGTTTTTTTTTTTTGATAACATGTTAAATAATCTCAAACGTTTTTGTGTTAATAATTTTGTGAAATAAAAAATATGTTAATAATAATCAATTTGGAATTGTATAATGTGAAAACTCATTACAAAATTTAATTAACTTAATTTAATTTAATTAAAACTGATATAAATTTGAAATTCATTAATTTGAATTCCAACAACAATTGATTTAGAAAATTGTAATATTTATATTTTTAGTCTGAAAACATTTAAGTTTTTTTGAAAAATTAACAGATGATTATTAAATATGAATTCTAGAAAAGTGTACAATGCACAATTAAATAAGCATGTGGTTATTTCTTAGAAAGAATTGAAAAACCAACCCTATTATTAGTAGCTGCTGCATTATCATAATAACAGGCATGAAAAAAAATGTGAATTCTGCAAATAACCTTTCTGAAAAAAAAAACAGACAAGAAAATTATTGTTAAAATAAATCCTTTTTAATTCATGTACTAAAAAGTCCAGAGCTTTTTTACAGTTAGGAAGGATATACGTTTTTATTCCATGCCTCCATTATACAGAATGAATTGAATTAAATTAAGGGAATTAATATATATCCAACGAATTAAATCTAAGATCATTGCTTCAGACACACATCAGTTCAGATAGAAAAAATTAGGAGCACTTTAAATTCATGCAAGATATTTTATTAAAATGACTTACTATAATGTTATCATGTGCATTTCATATGGAATTGTAAAATAATAATTTGATAAACATATTTTTTGATAAAATTTTTTCAATTGTATTCTAGATATATTTATTGATAAGGAAATAGTTTAATAAATATTTATAACTGTTTTGTTTTCAATGAATATTTATAAGCGGAGTGAAAGCATGACGATAACACTATGAATACATTCTTATGAAATATTGTATTATATGATATATTTAAGGCTTAGACAAAAAATCGGGCTCTCATAATACTTAGATAACAGTTATTCCGTTTTTTCTGGTTTGAAATTGTTGGAAAATTTGATGTTATATTTCGACTTCTCAAAACATATTCAAAAAGCTTGATAACAGCTGAGAAAAGTCTGCAAAAATTATTTCGCTTTCGTTGGAAATACTTTTATGAAAGATATATTTCAAAATAAAATATTTAATATTTACTGGTCAATAGAATACAATTTATATTTAAAATTTTGTACACATATTTGGTGAAAATATATTATACTTTACGTGTTTCTTTATACCTGAAATGCCTATATGTCAAAAACTTGAAATTAAATAAAACTTGTGTTTATCTGTATATCTGTATATCTTTGTATATATATATATATTGTTATATTTTTGGAATAATATAAAAACAAACTGACAGTTCATGATATAAAAAAATTGATTTCGTATAAACATTTCCATTTACTTATTTTTCTAGTTAAATTACTATAAGCAAGGTATTTAAGTATTGTATAGTGTCTTTAATTGAGGAAGATGTTTTTGAATTCTGTCTTACTATTCTCAGAGAAGATAAAAATCCAATATATCATACAAATATCATTAATGTGTAATTGAAATATAATAAAAATTGATAATTCTAAATATAATTTGTATAATATGTCTTAAACGTTTCATTTACAGCTTTATAGTGTCACTCATCAATTTATTGTTTCAAAACTGCATCTTTAAAAGTCCGCTTAGAAATATCTATGGGGAACACGGCCAAAATTTGCATTTGAATCGATAATTTACAAATTTTATTATTATGTGTCAAACATTTTTGGTTTAAGAAATTTTGCTTTAACAGAGAAGTCAATTTACTAACTTTCCATAATCTTTATCGTATTATGAGGGAAAAAAACTAGGCTTCTAAGTATTAAAATAAATGTTTCAAAATCATATCAATGGATGTTTTATAAGAGTTATATGTACATTTAAATATTTCCTACTGCAGGATATGTATTTCAGCTAATTCTCACTGTAAATTACTTGGAGGAAAACACAATCCATTATGGCAAGTTTCCAAAAATTTGGAACATTTCCTTACACAGATATCAAAGTTACTAGTCCTTTGCTGTTTTGCAAATATATTTACGACATATTCACATTTAAATGGGTGGAAATAAAATGAAAATTAGAAATTACTCAAATTTAAAGATCTAACACTTTTTACATTTTCCCTAGTTTTCTTCACTAGTGTAGCAACTCTTACATGTATATTATCTAAAATTTTGGGAAAGCACGATGAACAAAAAGGACATTACAACTAAACATTTTCATGAAAAGTGTATTTAAGAAAAAAGTATTCCTGTGTTAAATGCTTTGCAATCTAATAATATTTTTATTTCGAAATATTTTTTGAATATTGCCCAATTATTTTGGAAAATGTTTAGTTTATTCAAGTGAAAAAAAATAAATTTATAAATAATAAATAGCCCCCAAAACATAATATTTATTATTTCTGAATTATTTCATTAGATAGTTGACATATTGTTTTAATACTTATTATTTACTTGTTACACTTTATTCAAAAATCATATTATATTTCATAAGTGAATTTACATAAAAAGTAAGCTTAAAATAATATTTTTATGTGTTTATATATGAACACATTGATATATTTTACAAAAACGTATTTTACTGCATTATAAATTTTTTTTAAAATAAGTAAATAATGCTCATTTTAAGCTTAATTAATATTTAATCTTTATTACTGTTTTAATGTATTTTGTTCAAAGTTACCGAGTAAGTACAAAACTCAATGCAATAATCTCATTGTACAATATTAAATAATTTATAAATACTTACTATATCTAATATTTTATTTAATATTTTTTGTTGAACAGAATCGTTACAGATTCGTGTGATTTATACCGGAATATAAAGAGAATATTTTAAATATTTAAACACACAATTCTTAAAGAAATTGTAGGTCCCGGTTTTATTCAAATCTGTCTGCTCTTCAAAGTTTCTACGCAAATGTACATAGATATACATACATAGATGAATTCCAAAAGTTTTCAGTATATTATAAATCTTGAACTACTGTTTTCTCAAAAGCGGAAACAAATGAGAAATAAATATATTAAAATAAACATCATCATTTTTAATGCATGGCTCATTTATGTGAATATTTGAAAGTTACTTATAAAATAAATTTTTAATTTTCAATGAACTTTTTATTTTTCGGCTTTAATTATTTAAGTATTTCAAAAATTATTACAAATATTAAAAAATAATCATGTATTTTTTTTAGTTTTCTTATTGGATTATTTTATCTGAACACTAGTTACATTACTGGTTAATACTTAGAAGTATTTTAAATTGTGTAAAACAATCATCTATATTTTGTATCGGCCAGATGCTTTGGTGTATGATTTTGTTGAGTTAACAATATACTAATAACTTGCTGATTATAATTTTTTTTATGAATATATTTTCGGAAATATATACTTCTTGCCATTTTTATGAATATAGCAAAACAAAGATTCGACAGGTTACAAAATAATTTAAACAAATTATTTGAGAAAGAATTTTATTATCATATTCCAACCAATTGGCTTGAATTTTAAGAATTTGAAGAATAATTATTTTAAGAATTTTAAGAATAGACTTTCTGTACAGTCCATATTATTTATTAGTCTCATTTAACAGATTACAAAAAACTTATTGATCTCATAAATAGGAGTATTTCTTATTTCATAATTTAATAATTATCAAATCAAAAATTGTTTCACATTTGTGACGTATCAATCACAAAATGTGTTGTGAGTCATTTTTATAATTAACATCAATTGAGGAAAATTTCTTTTAACTTGAACTTAATACATTTACTTTTAATATCTTTTAGATCCAACATGCAGAAGCTAAAACATTGTAATTTAGTATATAAAACAAGTGGCCTAAGACACATTATTATTTTCAGTACAGAAAAACCTAATAGCATTATACAGCACCTGTCAAATAAAATAAAAAATGTATACAATATTTTTGTTTGAAATAATTTTGCACCCATTTTTAAAGGAACATGGTGACCTTCTACTTCCCCACTGCTTCTAAATTACGGAGGCTACAACTCGACTGATTCCACAAACTGATTGAATTTAACTCTGAACTAGATACTAGACAGTATGCTAGTGCAATAACAAAAGATTCTTGATGAGTTTACTACCTCCCCTAAAATTGCATTCATTTTAAATTCATGATTATATGCATAAACTTGACTACAACAGTTCTACATTTTAATTTCTTTTACATCATTGAAAATATTCAATGATAATTAAAATCCGAATTAAAATAAAAAAGGTGAAGTTTTAGTACATTGTTATCATTTTTATATATTGTCAGCTAGGCCATATATTTCTCTAACATAAGAAAATTGACATTTTCTGTGCTGAAATCTCCTTTATTTTCGATTTTGTTTCATCAAATGAGTTAAGTATTTTAATACAGTTTTACGTAAACGTACTTAGTTATTTACATGATTCTGAAATGGTGCACTCTTAAAAAATCAACAATGCATGATAAAGAATTTGAAGCAACGGAGTCCTTACTCATTACACCAGAAAAAGAAAAGACCTTGTCACAACATAGGTATTCTTGATGTCCTTATGTAAGTGGAAGAAAATATGATGTTGCAATTCACTAGTGGATTTAAAGTTCTCAGTATTGCAAAAAGACTGTTGACCTCTCTTGTGTATCCATTCAATAATTCTACAGAATATATTATGCTAATACCATTTTAAACTGCCGCTGATATTTCTATCATCTGGTGTAAGAGGTCAAAAAGACTTTCTGTAACTATTCTGTGTGATGTGTGAAATTCAAAATAAATTACCATGGAATACGTTGTGGGTTTACGAATTTCACTCCTATTTAGACAGAATGGTTAACCCGGGTATTTTCAGTATCTGGCATGCAAAAAATGTGTTTCTATAAAGGCAATAACACAACTAATCACAAGTAAAGTTATAGTTTTAATCCTTTTTCAATTTTCTTTCTATAAAATACAGTCTTATGTTCAGCAATGTTCTTTATCTTTTTTTAAAAAAAAGTCTATGATTTTAGCTTCATTAAAATGAAAGTCACTTATTTGCGGTAAGATTAAAATTATCCTTCATAATCTTAAACTTCATGCGAGTTAGCGGCTATCAGTACATTTCAAATAATGCCAAACATATGATCACATACCCTCTGGTTGATAGAAACATCACATGTCACTATACTTTAAGTTGATATTCAAAACTTGATAATTGAAACTTGAGATATTAATCCTTGTTATTATTATGTATGGATTATCTTTATGAATAAATATCCAATGATCCGTCTGCATCTGGCATTGATTTTATGAATAACATAACAAGTATATATATTCTTAATATTTCAAGCTATTCTAATACAGTTAAATGCCTGTTGCTAAAGAAAGAATATATTATATTTTTTATGAGCTACTTTAATTGGCACACATTATAAATTATATACATATATATGTATGCATAAGTGTGTCTTATTCCATATATAAAAAGAGCCAAATTAAGTTGGGTTTTTTTATTATTTATAAAAATCAAACAATAAATATTGATACATAAAAATAATTCTTTACTTTATTTTACTAATAAAAATGTTTTATTTGAAATGTGGCTAAGTAACTAAAAGAATAATGTAGGACTTTTTTTTTTTTAATTTTAAATAAAAAATTTGAATATTTTTGGTTTATAGGTTCTGAAATCTATGAAAGTTTAGAAATACAAATATATGTATACCTTAGACTATCAAAGGCGTAAGTCTACATTTTTTCCAGCCACATTCATTTAAATGTTTCCAATGTAACTATTATTTTTTATGGAAACACATTTAAAAGAGAATAATTATATTTTGTATCCTCAAAAGCAATAAAATTGAGTACAATATAAACATTGCTTATTGGAAATATGAAAGAGAAGTAATAAAATTTCAGACACTATATCAGTATTTCGTTAAAAAAAAAAACAAGTGACAACAACCAAAAAAGAGTACAAAAAACATTTATTTATTTTATATGCTAAAATTCATTTCTGGTTTTATGACACTTGGTTTTCTAGACACAATTTTCTTCCGTATGTTACTTTATGAATGTATATGAATTTTATTTTTATAGTTACTCAGATTTTTATAGCTTTTTAATACAGTTTTTCTATGTAAATTAAATGCAGCAATTTTAATCTTTACATTTAAGCATGAAATTAATAAAAATATTTCAACAAAATATAATTTTTAGATCATAAAGAAAACCGATAAATTTCTGTGTAAAGTTAAAATATCTTCTTTTACTATCAGTTCAAATATTCGTTTTTAAATTTTGTTTTGTAATGCCAACTCTTTTTTCATCAATATTTAAAATAAACTGCTACCAGTTTCATTTAAGTCAGCGTTTCTCAACCATTCAGTATTCATGGCCCAGTTTCCAATAATAATTTTCATCGTGCCCTCCACTTACAGTAAAATATATACAATCATAATGTGTGTTGAATATTTTGTATTATGTTTTGAAATTATTTAGAACTAATTTGAATACAAGAACAAAAGCTAGACAAATATGGAGAGACAGCATATTTGGCATATTGCCAAACGGGCGGTGAACTGACGAAGCGAATGAAAGCGGGAAAAATTTAAATATTATATTTGAAAAGAAAGCCAAACAGGAGCATAACGTTAAAAGAATATAAAAGTAGAAAAATTAGTAGAAAGTCCATACTGATGGGATAAGAGTTAAACTTAGAAAAAGCGAATATGCTTTTTTACGTAAAAAGAAATAAAATAGAACCGTGACTAAGCAAAAGAGAGAAAAAAAATCTTGTTTGTGGCAGGGAATTCACATAACCCATGCAGTCCTCTTGCGCATGCGCAAAACAAATGTTTTCCCATATGAATAAGGAAAATGTTTGACAATAGAAAATTCAATTCCATCTACTCTCATTCAAATCGTCTCTTCTATCACTTCCGAATCTCTTATGAATGTGTATGTTATATATGTTTCCATATTAATTGAAATTTATCATATTAACTATTCACACCAGCACATTTATGCAGACTCATGGATAAATTTTTAAGCAGAAGTTAAGGGCATCAAAAGATCATCAAGTATGTATAACTACACAATAAGTGTGGTTCTGAAAACAAAATTAAGAAAATATTCTCAAGAATATTTAAATTTTGAGTTTACCAGTACTGCAGAAAATTAAGAAGATAATCCCCGAGGTATTATAAGCTCAAAAATGTTGGTCGCAGACAGCATTAAATTTATTAATCTTAAAGGGTATTAAACGCTTCATCAATAATGTCAATAAATCCATGGAATTCTTCGAATACAAATTGAAATTTCATAAAAAGCCAAAAATCAATTTTTAAAGCAACTGCTTTTGAATAAAAGTTTTAACTATATTTTATGAAGTTTCATCTAAGATTGTAAGATAAAAAAAATAAATAAATAAAAAAAATAAAAATATATAAATAAATAAATAAAAAATAAATAAAAAAAACTCATATCATTAAAAAACTTCTTTTTTCAGCAACAATTTAGTTCCTAGAAAATATACATGGAGATAATTTTTCAAAACTATTGCAGTCCATACTTCTTGCAAATAATACTGTTCCTCGTTGAATTGCTGATAAAGCTGATAGTGTACAGTGTCAACTTTTCTCGTATGTGACTTATTGTTTTTAACACATAGTAATGAAGCAGTAGATAGTAATAAAGATGCTAATTTAATTTAATATGCTTGATTTTATGATAACATTTCAGTAGTAGAAGAAAAACATTTGTGAAAACAAATGGAACTCAAAAGAACAGCTCTCCTATTGTTTCCTATTTTAAACGACGTTTTAGCGAGGTAAATAGAAAAACCACATTGGAATTTGCACTAATGATGCTCATTCACACGATTCCAAAGTGTACAAGAATTTGTAAAACAAAAATCGATTCACTACATCAGGACACATCACATGATCCCCAGAGAAGATTTGGCATGAAGTGAGTCCTGGTTTAAATATTGAGTTAATTACAAATGTAACCAAAGTACATTATGTAAAAATGATACTCTTGAAATCGAGAATCTTTTCAACACTTGGTAAAAATATGGGATTGGTCAGCACATTCAGGGTTTTTATTTTATTTCGAGGTAAGATGGTTATCAGGTGGGAAATTTTTGCAAAGTATTTATGATTTAAGAGAAGAAATCATCATTTTCTTAGAAGAAGAAAACAGACCAGAAGACAAGAATTTTTGCAATGGCTTATATGGGATAAAATGACAGTACTTAGTCAACATATTAGAGAAATTACTACTAACGTATTACCAGACGCAAAATTAGCACGCATTACGTATTAACACAACTAATTTCGAGCCAAAACTCAAGTACAGGTTTTGCTAAATCTATTGTTAGAAATTTTTTTTACTAAATATGAAAACTTTACTTCTAATCATAAAAAGAAATCTAATTATAAAAAATTTCTTTGAAATTCAATCGGTAAAAAGCTGCTGTGGTGTTAATACGTAAGTACCGACAAATTAAATAGTTTGATTCTTCAATTACAAGGAGTAAACTCACATTTTTGGATAAGAATTATAAATTTAATACTTTTTGTAGAAAATTGGAGCTGTGGAGCAGAAATCTGAAGCAAAAAAAAAAACTAACAATGTTTGTGAAAGTGGATAATGGTACTAAGATTAGGCTGAAGAAGAACATGTAAAAGTCGTTTGTGTAACCGTTGAAAATCCTTTAGCAATGCATGCAAAGAATTTTGAGAAGTATTTTCTTGCTGACGACAAACTGATAGCAAGTTACGAGTGGGTTATAGAACCATTTCAAAAGACACTTGAAGGAATCTCAATTGATGAGGAAGAAAAATTCATAGACTTCATGGCATTAGTTGGAACAAAAAAGATAATGTAGTAATAAATCACTATTTGGATTTTGGACAGGTGTAGAGGATGATTTCTCTGAACTAAAAACAAGGCGATTTTGAATTCTTTTATAATTTTCAACATCCTATTTTTGTGAAATTGGATTTTTTCAGTGACTTCTTTGAAGACAAAATATAGATCTATACTAACTACAGAAACAGAACAGATAATGGCTACTTCTAATATTAAGACTTATTTACAAAACCTTTGCTTTATAAATCAGGCCCCATGAAGTCACTAATAATTAGAAAATTTGATTTTAATTTAGCATGTTTTGATTAAGGCCTTGGTTTAGTAAAACGTTTTACTTGATAAGTTATTATATATTATTATAGTATGTTGAATTTTTGTTATCTAAGTGTATATGTGCATTGCTTTTAGTTTCCACAAGTTGAGAAACGATGATTGAAATAAATTATGTTGAATAACATTTATAGAATACATAATAATAAAAGGTAAATATTTTTCTCCATAAAAAATCTAAATGAAATATTTTCACATAGAAAAGATAATAAATAATAAGAATATTTATTAAAAAAGTGATATATTAATAAATAATATCATTATATTCACAGGTGAATTTGCTGTTATTTTTTAATACTAATCTTTAATCGTATAAAATGCCTTTAATGTTGCAAATTCCGAGAATTGTACATAATATGAATTATATCTTTTTGAATATGTTTAACAATCCATATAGTTTACCTAATTTATCAATTGTAGACTCACAACTTAATCAATGAAAAACTCAATCAATAAAAATTTTTAATTTTTTATAAAGTAAATTAATATTTTACTTTAAGTTTTCATTTATTTGTCTACTTTTTACTCAGCCACTTGTTAATGACACATATGTTCTAAAAATTAAGAGTTAATTTAAAATTGGTCACATATTATATTTTCATGGTTAAAACGCATTCGTGGTTTGCATTTCCTTCAATTACATGTTGAATATTTTTTTGTACTCCAATTAAATACCTGTGCACTCTAAATGAGGTATATGTACCATAAGTACTTCTCATTAATGAAAATTTTATTGATTATTCTATTTAAATATATACTTTTATTTTCTTTTTTTTCGAAATTTTCATAGCATTAACATGTATTTTTTATATTCTTTCCAAGCATTCGTTTTAATTGTGATCGTATTTGTTATTTTTTATTGCTTTTTCTTCAACTTTTTAAATAATTATATTTTTGTATCAACTTGAAATAAAAAATATTTAATTTTTACCCGTTTAAATCTTTATGTAACTGATATAGAAAACTAACATTTTTATTTTAAATATTTGAATAAAATCTCTTTTATGTTTATTAAATGTCCTGGAAAAAATACGTTTTTAATATTACCACCAACTTTCATAACACATAGCTTAAATGTTTTCGGCAAAATTAAAATTTTATTGCTGTTTTCAAAAATAGGAACATTCATGCATTTTCGTTCTGGCATAATTTTTCTACATTAATTTTTACTTTTTAAATTAATGTGTCAAAATTTCGCAATTATTTTTTCACAGTATTTTTTTGTCCAATACTAAATTCTTGTTTAACTTTTATCCTTACGGAAAATTGTAGAAGTTAATAAATATCAAAATACAATATTAGATTTTAGCTAATACAATAAGGTATGAAAAATATTTAATACTTTATAATATTCGTCATATATTGATTTCCAGAAAGAATATAAACTTGAATAAAGTATACGTTGAGAGTGTGCAGTTTTGTAGCAAATTACATATAGAATTTATGTATTAAAAATGAATACACATCAAAAAACATTAATTTAATACTTTGTTACTCACTTAAAATATTTTATAATATGTTGTTACTAAGAAAGTTAAACCATTAAAGTTTTCCAAATTATATTTAGAAAAAAATAATTAGAGATTATATTTTTTCTTTCTTCAAAAAAATGAAATCCTCCATTCTAAAGCGATTCGCAACATTCAAGGTATTTATGTAAATAGATATATCTAAAAACATAGAATTTGAAATAATACAAACAGATTTATTTTAAAAATTCATTTAAACGGTATATGATCATATGATGATATTTTGCACATTCAAGCAAACCGTGATGGTGAAAAGTTTGTGATTTTACTGTAGTGTTCAATATTGCTTTGAATCTCATGCAGAATGATATGAATCTAAAACTAAGTTATGTAGTTACAAATGTATTGAAGAATTAGAAAATGTTTAAATCCTATTTATTTAAATGAAATAACTTAAAAATGTGGATATTTAAACCAAAAGATTCCATATTTTTATATGAAATTTTTGTTATTTACTTCAGCTAATGCAATATTCAATCATATATAAACTATGCGTTAAATATTTTATTACATATGAAATTAGCATCTACGTTTTTAATTTGAGTAATTTGTAAAATTAGCATTGCTTATAACTTTAAATTGTATTTGTAAGAAACTGTTTTTGTTGGAAAAAAAATTATAAGATTAAGAATATGAATCACGATGTTTCAGTAACAATATTGCACTTCAATTACTACTTCAAAAATTTAATAAAGGTTTTTCTAAACTAATAACTTATAAAAATCTGGAATAAAAGGAATGAAATTAAATATCAAGATTTATTTTAAATAATTAAATATAAAATGAAGGGGAAAAAACGCATTTATCTTCTGATGTTCTCTTAAAACTAAATTTGAGACCAAAGCAAATAAAGAAAATAAATTTTATTAAATATTAAAATAATTCATGTTATAGGAGTTTACACGAGATATTAAGTTTGTTTTTTTTCTCCTTACAGCGTTTAATGTCACGTCGTATATTTCAAGTTCTCTTCTTGCTTTCATGAAAAGTTAGTCACGAAAGAACCTACTCATCTGTCTTTTATCGTATCAAGTTTATTTTTAAAATTTAATGTCAGAGTAACAAATGAATGTCCCGACCTTTATATAATGACAGAATCGCATTATGTCCATTATCAATTTGGAAGAAATAAAAAAATGTATTCCCTTTTTCATATACAATATTTTTCTTTCTATTTGATCTTATGTTCAATATTTGTGTTTCACGTAATCGTAATTTTGTTCTTTTCATTTTAAACAGAAGTGACACTAAAACAAAAAAAATGATTTATTGAATGTTGAGGGAAATGTTAGGGATGTTTTTTGCTTTAAAAAAAATTATAGCAATTATTCATGAAAAGTTATTCTTCAAAATAAGAATTTTTTTTCGCATTCCTAAAGTTATAATAACTAAACATATAATTGAATGCAGAAAATTGTTAAAATATGCCATAAAGTCATCATATTTTAATCATGAAAGGTAAACTTTGTAAGCTGTTTGTATGAATAAAAAGATATTACAAAAACCAATTTATAGAAATTCCTAGACCCTGAATTTGAATATACATATTCAACTCTGGATACCTAATATTTACTATAAATATAATGAAAAATCAAGAGTTTAGTGATATACAAGAGGGTACTTTGGTAAGTTTTGTAAAAAACCATTTAAAAAAATGTTAGTCATACATACGTTAACTGTGTTTTTTCAACATTCTAAAATACTTTTTTAGAAAATAATGAAACGTTTTTGTTCAAAATGTATTGTTACAAAATTTTATTTCTTTCACTCAAAATTTCTAAGCAAATGTTATTCATTATGTTTTAATAAATAATTTACTTGCATATATTCTTGACAGATAATACTTTTTTTAGCTAGTTTTGATTGAATTGCAAAATAAGTACCATTGTAATTTAAAACTTAAGATTTAACTTTCCGTTTCAAAGCATCTATTTTCCATAAAGAAATAGAAGCGAATTTTAATTTTCTAAATACTTTTTTTCTTGTAGATATGCAAAATTTCTGGTTTTTTTTACAGACATTTTCTTGTTATTATTTACTAGCAATGTTGAATAAAATGAACTTTCAGCAAATTTTTAATATTCTATATAATAAGCAAATAATTAATATCCTACATAGTTATAACATTATGATATCATGCAGACCATGAAAATAAAGAAATAATTTCTTGACTAAACGACACTAGTTCCTCATCAAATAATCAAGCATGAAAGCCTGAGATATATTCTCTATCCTCAAAGCAATTATTCTGAAGCTAGTGTAGATTTTAAAAAATAAACATAGACGATTTATAATAATAATAATAATAATGTTAAAACTTTGCTAATGGAATTAAAAAAGCAATTCATGTTTCTTTACACGTAAATTTTTGTTTTTTTTTATACTAATATCCAAGAAATACTGAAAATTAAAATAACATTGCTTGAAACCTTAAGTTTGATGTAAAAAATGATAAGTAGTATAAAGAAAATATACAAAAGTATTCTTAGGACTATAAAAAAGAAATTAAAAAGAAGGTTTCAGAAATATATTCTTTTAAATTTCTGAAAGAAACATTAAATTGTTCTTTATAATGGTAATTTAGTTTTTCTGATTACTTTTATGAGCGAAACGCAATTTATGCACACACATGCGCATCTTTAGAAATCAATTATTTGAATTACACAGAAAAAAATTTCTTTATGTTATCCAATACAATTTAAAGTAACATTTTCAATTAAATTATTAAATTATTATTATTATATTAATAAAGAATATTATCTCAAATACATAAGTCTTCATAAGTTAAAATATATAATTTTGTCATAAGGCAACTCTTATTAGCATTAATAGCAGACATACAAAAATGTATTTATAACAAAAATTTAATCATATTTTTTACTACAAGTTTTCAAAATTAACTATAAACAAACAATTACACAAAAGTATTTAAAAGACTGCTAATACATTTTGTTTTTAAGAAATTAGCAATAAAAAAGCTCTTTAAAATGATTAGAAATTTATTAATAATCTATTTTAATCGCAAAGAGATTTTACTATATTTTGACAGTAATTTTGATGATCTAAATATTTTTATGAGACAAAAATATTCATTTAGTCACATTCATCACTTGAGAAATCAGTTATAATTAAACGAAATTTATTATTTTATTACAATTTAAATTAATATTTTAAACTATATTTGTAGTTTTATCTAAAAAATCCCCAGTTTCATTTCCCACTTTGAGTGTTGTTGGTGATGGAAAGGGAAATCAGACTTAAATTGCAAGTGAAAATGTAATTGCAGACAAAAGAGCAAATTTAATCAGATTTTATCATGACTTAATCAAGTTAAGCATACCCACACAATTATTCATGACAATTTATAACAAAAACTGATTCCACAGTATCAAAAACAATCAATGCAGAAAGTTTATCTCATAAATGATTTGTAAATTTATCAGCTTTTTATTGCTCTTTTTTCACATGTGAAAGTAACAAATCATGCATTTAATTTTTAATAAATTAACAAGATATATTAAAAATTCAGATTTCAATAAATATTTTTAAGTACAAATATTTTTACATAGTTATATGAGATATGAGTTCAATTTTGTATTAACGAATGAAGTTACTTCTTTTAATTTGAGTTATAATGTGTATTATATTACTATTATCTGTATTCACTTCATTCAATAGGTAACTTAATATGTTCCAAATTGTCCCCAAAATATCTATATTTAAATTTTGTGCTATATTTTTCATTGTTTTCTTTCTGCACTGTTTATTGATCTACGCGTTTAGTACATTGCTTCCTTTCGCGCTTAATGTATTTATCTTGGAAAAGTAATATCTGCATTAAACACAGCCAATATGTATGACTGTTGAGGAAACAAACCCAAGCCAACTACAAGATAGAAAATTTTGTTTATGCTTCTTCCAACTTCTCTTTAGATAAGATAAAAGAAGTATTATAGGGAAAAGTTTTGTAAGTTTGCTCTTATAACGACAAGCTGTTTATTTTTTATTTGGTTGGAAATTTTATTTTACAGTAACAGATATATGTATATGCATAAAATGTGGTGCTAACATCTGTTGCTAAGTTTTAAAATTTAGAATTGCAGAATTAAAACTGTATAATTGCGATTTATTTAAAAACAAATTCAGAAAATAAAACTTAAGATATTTCTGTCACATTTTAATAAATGTATTTTTTTAAGATATATGTAATTAAATAGGAACATTAAATTTTACAATTATTGCTAATGATGTATTTCATATTTAATAAAAAGAAACAACAAACATAAAATTTTCTTAAAATCGTAAATCTTTTATTTTCATATGCATCACAAATGAAATAATTGCACTTAAATTAAATACATTCATGCAAACTATTATATAAAATTTATTTTAGTTTCAGCTTGTGCAAATTTTCAGAACTTAAATGAAATATTTTATACTATCTGTCAAATAAAAAATTAATGTTTTTATTGTTATGTTAGACATTTTTAGTTTATATAAAATTAAAAATATATTCATCAATATTACTTATATATTAATCAATATTACTCTTTCATAAAATTATTCAATGCTGACTTTAAATTAAAATGTGGTTGATATGAAGAATTCCCTTAATTAATTTTTTAGAACTGTGTTTAATTATTTTTTGATAGTTATAAAGTTCGTGAAATATTGTTATGGTAATAAAAATTCACTTTGTATCGTATCATATTTTTGAACAAAAAACATAGCTTAGTTATCGGTCTTGTAGTTTTAAATTATATTAAAAATAGTAGATATGTTTATTACCTATCTAAATGTGGTATTTTGAATTTCTTTTACATAGCAATAAAGAACATCAATCGAAATGTATTTACACGTGACATAGTTCATTTGGTAAAATGATATCGAAAATAAAATCAAGATTCCTTCGTAGTACGCATTAAAAAGACTATTATATTTTTAAAACAACACACAAAATTATGAAGTTATTTTTGATAATTTCTTTAAAATTAGTACATTGCTTCCTTTCGCGCTTAATGTATTTATCTTGGAAAAGTAATATCTGCATTAAACACAGCCAATATGTATGACTGTTGAGGAAAAAACAATTATTTATTTATATATTTTTTTCTTTAAAAAAAAACTGTAAAAATTCATGAGTTAATTTTATCACCAAATTATCTTGTAGTATTAACACTATAATACCACCTCCAATAAGATTGAGCAATAAATTTAATAATACGGGTTAAAAGAAGAAATAATTTGAGATGGTGACAATATAAAAGGAATTTGGATATATTAAGTATTTTAAAATGCATTCTCTTTCATATATTGCCCATATATTACTTAAAATTTGATCCTTTGATTAATTTTTTTAATTTTAAATTATGATGAAATTAGAAATGAAAAGTTTTCAATAATTGAGTTGTCATGCTTTTTTAAAGTGAAAATACATAAATTAAATTTGTAATGTAAAAAAATCATAGAACTCAATACATCATTTAGTGTAACACATTTTGTTTATACATGTTATTATACACCAAAATGAACGCAGTTTTTTATGAGATATTATTTGAAATTTTTGCCATTTGGTAACTTAATAAAAACTATACTATTTTATTAAAATAAGTATTATAAAACGCATATTTAATATTAATTTTCATTATAATATACCAAGAACAAATTAAACACATAGAGAGTTTAAATTAACAGGAGAAAAATATATGTTAGAAATAAACTACTACATGGATGTATAATTAGAATATGAGTACAACAGTGAAAGTATACTTTTTGTAATTATAAAGAATACATTAATAAAGCTTAAAATAAAAGAACTCGCTTATTTTTCAAAACTGAGTATATTGAAAAATAAAACAATCACAGAAACAAAACTGTTTTGATAGCCATAAAAGAATTCAATTATTTAAATACAAAATGCAGTCATAACATTTTAGTTATAATTTAGTTATTCAATAATGCTTGAAAATACAAAGGAAGGTTCCCTGAAGGAAAAAAAAATATTAATCTCAATCGAGAATCATTCATTATTTGATCAAGAATAATTTGGGAAATAAGGATGGCAGAGGAAAAATATCTTTTATACTCTTTTCCTCAAATTCTTTCACAGAATAATTGTTAGCTTGCTAATACTTAAAATTAACTTCCTGAAAACAGTGTGATCAATTAAATTAAAGCAAAATACCAAAACATATTTTTCGTTGAGAAACATTGATGCTCTAATTTATATAAAAATACCTAATTTTATTTATCTGATAACCACAGATAATAAAAGTTTTTGACAAAGAAATAGTAAGTTTCCGTCTGACAATTCAATTTTTAATTGAATATCAACTAATTTGATAAAACGATATACAGTTAACACTTGGCTGGAAAAATAAAAGTAAAAAACACAGCAATGGGATTAAAGGTTAATTTACCGGATGGCAATTCACATTTGACATTGCCTTTTAATTTAACATAATCAAATTCACATCTTTGAATGGTGATTAAATTTTTATATTCGTTCCTCATATAGCCTTGTTTTTTATACATCTTAAAGCTAAAAAAACGATATAATTAAGATTTTTAAGAAATATTTTTAGATTGACTTCATATTAAGTTGATTTAGATGCATTTATAAATAAGTAGATTAAAAACATAATAATCAATTGAAAGCATCTTAAATATAAAATAAAAATCTGTTAATAACAACCTACAGCATCAAACATTATAATTAAGCTCTTCTTCTGAAAGGTAGTTTTTTTTATATTATACTCACGTCCTTTTAAAAAATAATAAGAAATTTCAAATATAAATAATTGAATAAAATGTACGAAAAATATGCCAATATTTAAATTAGTCGCAATCATACATTTTTCTTTATTTTTGTAAAAGGGTCTAATATACTGGAAATGTATCTTTAAAAACGGAAAAAAAGCTGCTAAATAGTATAAACCTGCTTTTTACCTGCACTTTTAAATTTGAGGAATTCCCTTTATTGGATGAAATATATCAATAAATTGTTCATTTATAAGTTATTTCACGATATATATACATATTTTTAGTCATTTTAATAATCGAATTTAAGCAAACTAAGAGGATATGAAAGGAATATTTTATATAATTTACACGTAATCATCATAACGTATACTATTTATTTGGACAAATATTAACCTAAGATGCCTTATATGGAATGATAAGTGTAGAGTTAAATTACATATAATATACTTTTTAATGTTGCTTTAAATATATTTTTATATAATTTATTCATCATCATCGAATACTTACAATTATATTTGCTCAGTGGGTAATTAAATTAGGATAAATTAGTAATGTCTTCTCCAAATATTGTCATATGATTTCTTAATGCATCTCATCTTTAAAACGTATACTACCGTTAAATAAATATGCAATTGTCTGCTATAATTATAATGTTGATAATACATTTCATTGATTATATAAAAGACATATTAATTTGCTTTTATACATTTCCAGTTTCTTGACAACAGCAGAGAATGCATGATTCCAAATGCCTTCCTCATGGATAAAATATATAAAAATAATTGAATTTGAAATCTGAATATTTCACAGATGTAATTATAAGAAAACTGCTCTCTCAACTTTCTGACGTTTAAGGAAAGAAATTGACAGTATTTTGATAAATGTAGCTCTTATCATGTCATAAATGTAGTTCTTATCACCAAGAATACACTATCCTGGAATTGCCAATTTAGTGAATAAATATAAGTATGAATAAACTTTGATGTTGTAGCTTATTCTCACTTAGTTCGAGAATTTTTTATTTTGTTTGAAGTAACATACAAAAAAAAATCTGTGACCTATGAGATAAAACAAATTAAGAGTATTAAACCTAATAGTACTCTATTAGTTTTTTTACATAAAATATTTTAGTCGGCTTTTTAATATCACGTCATTTCCATTAGTTTCACGATGATGGTCATTTTTATCTAAACGAGGAAAAATATGTTTCGTCGAAATAAATTAACTAACTCAATTTTCCAGGTTTTTTTTTCTGTGCCAGAAAATAAACTCTTTTTCTTAGCTATTTCCTGTCGCCACATTATTGAAAAATTGAGATACCTAAATATGTAGATGTATACTTACTTTAATATTCTATAATTTCAAATAGATGGTAATTATTGCTAATATAGAACTATTTATTAAAATAAACAACACTAGTTTTTTAAGTAATTGCATATTTTATTCACTTTTATCTTTATCACTATGTACTATAATTATAATTGCAATTACGCATATTTCTAAAATTCATAATGGTTTTCAATTTTATGTTTTTTAGCAAGGTAATTTACAGTGAATAGCACTATTTACCTTAAATTGCATTGCTAAAAAATATAAATTTGTTCCATTGTAAAATATAAAATAGTCTATCAAAATTTTTCACATGTTATAATAAGGAACATTTGTTTTGTATCGCACCAATTGTCATGAACTACTAAAACGTAAACCAAGGTTTAAATTTTCACATGTATTGAATTTTGTATTGTTTAGTAGCACTTTGAATCAATTTAACTAAAATCTAATAGTCATAAAGATCTATTATTTTTCTATAGAAATTAAGAGAGCTCTTAGAAACCAATACCTAATTTTATGTGGCAAATAAGAAATTTTCAAACTAATTTACACAGAATACCCTGGTATAAGCATATTTAATTTGTTATAAATAAAATTTAGGATTATAAGTAGAATTCCATTGCCTTTAAATGCAACACACATATTTACTAATGCAGTACTCAATAAATTTCTTATGATGAATAGTTGAAACTAACCCACATAACAAAAATGCGTCTATTGAACCTCCATAGGACGTCATTTGGATGATGCACCTTCGTCTAGTAGACATCAACTAGACGTTCATAAATGATCCACTAGACTATCCACTGACTATCGAGAAGACGTCCACTGGGTACGTAATAGACTTCCGCCAGTGGTTACGTCATGATTTTGATATGGTAGAATGGGCATGAGTTTCCAATCATTTACAAGTATTTTCCATGAATGATCATTTCTCGTGCAGTAAAATATATTAGCATTTTTTATAAATGGCCGTTTCTATTGTTGTCAAATATTTGATAATAACTTTTAAATTTCCTATTCAACTAAATTGGCTAAATATTATTTAAATTTTAATAAAAAAATAATCATTTTTAATTTGCTTAGTTTTATTTTATAAATTATTAAAATTAATTTATAAATGATAACTTTGACTTAGCCTCCATATGTTGTTGTCACTTTGTACCAGTTAGGCTGGAATACTGAACTGTTATTTAATGTGAATTCTGACTTCCTCAATACAGACATGTCATAGGTACGTGTTTATGGGGTAGGAAACTATTCACAACCTATTTATAAAAGAGACGGACAAAGACAGAGACAGAGAATGTACATCCATGCCCGAACCGGGATTAAAACCCAGGATTTTAACCTCCGTAGTCAGGTATGCTGATCACTAAAAAGGAGGGAGGGGGGAGATGGCAAGCATTCATATAAAAGTAGATAACACATTTATTTCTTATTAAAGCATGTTTTTCAGATTAATTTTATTTTAATTTCAACTCATCTTAAAGAAATATTTATAATTTAATACAAAATTTCAATATATAATAATAAAATAAATGAAAATAAAAAATACCACAAAAAATGCTTTCATTAAGAATTAAATGCAAATCATTAATATTCTAATATTTATT
>JAPDSC010085747.1:39701-66712 GCA_026290005.1 Latrodectus geometricus | reverse complement strand
TTTTATTATAATATGTGCGGATATATCAATTAAATGCTAACATTTTTATCTATTCTTGAGATATAAAATACGAAATACACAATGATAAAAAAAATGTTAACTATGACAAAGCAATAGAAATATTTTTTCTGCATCATTTACAAAACAATTAAATAATTTCGGCACACCAGGAATTATAAATCACGTGTACCAATTAAAAATACATGTCAAATGAATAACATATTCTTCATACTCGCTTTTAATGAATGTTTCGCTATTTTTTACAATCAATGCTAGCAAATCTTGTTTCTATATCGGTTTTAATATTATTTTTTATTAGTACGAAAATGGAATTATAAAGAAATTCCAAATAAACCTGAGATTTAATTATATATTCAAAATAATATGCAATTTTCAATAACTAACAGGTTTCCCATCGATTGTCTGTAATTTTAGCAACGTTTTAATCTTGTAATAAATGTTCAAATGCAAAACTCCTAAAATGAGATTCATAATAATCATGAGTTTCATAAAAAGGGATACAAGGTAATTATGATATTCAACAATTAACGAATAATGATTTCTGGATCAATAAGAACATATAGCTTTATTTACATTTAGCTTTTATCAATGCGGGTTACAATTAGGAAATAACGAATAATGAGTAAATTCGAATTATTAATGAAAATCAAACACATGAAACACAATGAAGTAACAATTTATTTGTTACTGATAAGTAGTTTTGATTATATAAATACGAGCTAAAGGGTTTATTTACATTTTGAATTTGCAACATTATTTCCATATTAACATAAAATTAAAACAAATTACGTATATCATGATTTGCAATACATATTTCTACGAACACGTGGCTTCAGGTTTATTCTTAATAAAGACAACCAATAATAAAAATCCTATTAACATAGTCAAAAACATATTATTTCTGTTTACATTTCTATTCAAAAACCAGTACACAGAGAAAATTAGCAGGAAAGAGATTCCCAAATATACATACACGCAATAAGAAAATTAAGTAAAAGTTTGTAATGGATGGAAAAATAGAAACACTTTTGAATTCCAAAGATTTCTTGAGGCAAAAATTTAATGAGTACTTTTCGTGTTGAGTGACATGGTTTGCAATTTACAAAAGTCCAGAAATTTAAAACGTTGGATTTAATGACTCAAATAATGGTAGGAAAGTTTGATATATACTGATTTTAAGGTACTTAGAGGATTCAACATATCCTGTATTTATTTGAAAAAGTGCAATCATTTGAATCAAATATATGAATGTCAGGAATGTAAATTGGTATTTTGTGTCAATAAATATGATACAAGGGAATGTAATTTGAAGTGATCTTGAAATGCAATTTCATGTCCTTAATCTCAGAAATTGTGTATTACTTAGCGTCAATCTTCAACTGTAAAAAATACATAGCAAATTAATATATTCGCATATTGATATTAGTAATGTATCTTATTCAACACTTAACTGTCCTGGGTTTTTATCTAAAATAGAGTTATTGATTCCTTAAGATTGCAATATTCATTTGTCCAAACACGTCAAACAAATATTCACAATTTTACATAGATTTCTGAATTTATTACTCAATATTAATTGGAATAATCATTTGTTTTTCATTAACTGTAAAACATTAAAAAATTTTATACAAATGAAAGTTCTCAAAAGATTACTGCTGTCAGATATGAATATCTTGTTACTTTTTAAATTTTAAACTTTATCTGCTTAATAGCTTTTATATTCTTTAAATTAAAATGTAAAATAAAATTTTCGTCCGAGTAGTGCTTTTGGTTTATTTTATCCTGATAAATGTCTATCTTACTGGTTGGATAATAATGAAGTTCAACAAAGCCATATTTTCATCTTTAAAGTTTACTAAAATTTATCTATTTACTAAAATAAACTAATTTGAATAATTTATCTTGTAGTTTACACATGACCTGTTAATTTCTGATACATTTTAGCAATATAAGGATGGTAGTTGATAGCTACTTATATAAAAGATACAAAGTGGATGTGTGTATGTGTCCTCGTTATCTTAAAAATTGACCCTCATTATGTAGGAACTGATTCCAAGAAGATCCTAGGACAGCACATGTAAAGGTATGAGCTCACTAAGAAAACATAATGATCACTCTTTGTTTTACGTGCCATGGTCACCATTAGTTACTTCTTCATTTGCTCAAGTTTTATCATTCTTAATATTCCAGCATTGATTTCGATACTTTCTATTATCAGTTCTGAGAACAAAAATCAACTATAGCATGGCCAGAAAATGCAGTTTTATAAAATTTCGTGATATTCAAAATTTAATTATTTCATTATATTATAATTGTGTTAAATAATTCCATTTAATATTTGAGTTAAATATATATAAGTTTCATATTAATATTTGAGTTAAATATTAATATGATACTTATATTTCTTTTCTTCATTTGGTGTATTTTTATCCTATTTTAGCCTTAATATCTCTCAAATTTTCTAGTTGAGCAAACGCTTGGTTTAGAATTTTATCAATATACACAGCAAAATTTTTACACAATAGTTGAATAAGAATTTGAAATGACTTTTTGAAATAGAATTTTTATCGAATAAATGATTTGGTGATTCATGTCAGAAATCGAAAAATTGAAATTTTAAACTAAAGAACATTATTTTAGTTTTATAGATTTTACCATGTCCTTTTGATCTAAAGAAAGAATTGATCATTAAATCATGAATTTTATTTAATCATAAATTATTAAAAGTAAGTTACATCAAAAGATAAGGTAAGAAATATTGTAAATCTGATATACTACTGAAATATTGCACTTTGTATTTTTAAATTCCTTGTTTAACAAAGTGCTTAAAATTAAGATAATTATTGTTCACACACAAGATATCATTTAAATAAATAAAATTTATTTTATAATTCTTATTATTCAAATTTTGATCACTAACAAAATTCCCATGATAATTTAAATTAGGTCATTAACAAAAATCCTCCACTTTTTTTATGGCTATTTGCAAACATTTTAATTCCTTTAAATATCCCCAAAAATGCGTTTATTTGGGCCATAAACTGTATTATTATTTGTATTATATATTAAAAATATCTACAATAAATTTATTAATTTTATAACAAGTTGAGATACATTAGAATCCTGACTTGTCACCTTGATATGATGCTTTCAAATATTGAAAGAAATGAATGTACAATTCATATTTCAGTGCATATGAGAACAAAGATTTAATTTCTCGAGAAAGAAAAGTCTTACATACAGGAAAGGAAAATGTAATTAAACGTATGCCAAATGAAATAAAAAAGAACATGCTACTGAAAGATGACATTTATAATATCATTTTATTATTTTTATTAATTTTATGTGTCATATTTTCGACGAGTAGACATATCTTACTTTCATTTGCCGGTCCCTTCATTATATTAAAAGTATTGCGAAGTTAGATGGGCAGTTCTTTGTTGTCAAGAAGGAAGACGCTTTTGGCAAGCTAATATTTACTATTGTTCATTCTTTTCTTTTTTCATGTAGTTCCAATAGATTACTGATATAAAAGCGGAAGCTATCAAAATGTCTTTTTGCGAAATAGCTGCGTCAAAGTAAAGAAATTTTTGTATTTAAGAATTGTTCATAAATTTATATATTTATGATACTGAAAGATCATAAATACATAAATTTATAATGAAATGGATATGCAAATTAATATGTTCTCCTTCATTTCCTGATGATTTTATTTAAGTAAAATTAATTAATAAAGCTTATTCAAGAGGTATTGATTATTCAAATTTCTTAGTAGTTATAGAAATTATAATAGCAGTTATGTGTGGCGCAACATATATAGATTAATCAAGGAAATATCATGAAACATAAATTAATAACATGTTCACCTAAGTGACATTTTTATTCAAAACATAATTTTAAATCCTGAAATAATAATATAAAATCTTTAAAATTTTGTAAAGGGATTTGGTAATTTGGTTTAGTCATTACATTGTTAAGTTATAAATCTGTAAAATTAAGGATTCACTGAGAAGAATAATTCTGTTTAAAAACTCACAAAAAAGGAATTTTAATTACAATTATGATCCATATGATATAAAATGACATCTAAGATCTTTTTACTGCAGTAAAATCACGATTAATTAGATAAAAAATATATATGCTCATTAAAAATTTGCGAGCTCTGCCAAACCAATAAAACTGGTTAAAAATGAAAGAAAAGAAACATTTTATGCGTAAACAATATCAGAAATGAATATTTGTAGAATATAATAAAAAAATTAAGTATTGATTTTCGTAAATTCTGTAGAAGACACTTAGCTTTCTTCTGTTTCTAAGTTCTTACAATGCAAAGTATCTAGAAAAGTATATTTTTGACTTCGACTTTTTTAAACTTTCATCACATAAATATGTCTCTAGGCTGAACAATTTATAAGAACCATAGTTAAAAATGTTCAAAACAATGAATAATTTTTAAATCAAACATTAATTAAAATTATGTCAATGATACGTAACTTTAGATTCAAAAAAATTTCAAAATAAGACATGATATTTTTATACAGTTGTTAAAGTAAATCTGATTTTTTTTTTAAAAAAACAAATATGGATATTGATTTTATCAAAAATTATAAACTATTTTAATTAATATATCATTATTTAAATAAAAATATTCTCTATCTTGTATATTTTTAAGAAGTCGTTGAATTTAATTAAGTTAAATCTGAAAATATACTTAAGAATATGAAACTATCAAGAACTATAAAAACTTCATTTATAAATACGCAACACAGTGTTGTTCTTAGAAATAAAATGTAAAGTGAGACAACATATTCAATGGAGTTGTTAAGGCCCATCAATACATAATTCTGCTAAATAATAAATATATAGTATAAAATTTCACTATTTTAACTTAATCATTCTGTGAACCCGCATTGTGATATTTAGAGTGAACTACATGTCACATTAGAAACAATTTGAGTTTCAATATAAAATACAAATATGGTGTTAAAAATTTAATCTACCATGATTAATATATAATATCTACTGTCTTTTGCTATAAGAAATATCAGAAATTGAAATATTTTATTATGAAAATTGGTTCTTTTGAAGAACTTCAATTTGTTGCAGCAACATATTTTACAATTGAATTTAAGATTCAACAATTTGAGTGTTTTTACGTACAAAAATAAATAGCTTGGTTGTTTTTAAAAGGAATGTGTTTTTTAATTGCATGTATAGAACATTATTGGAATCGAAGTTCATTAAATATGTTGGCAAATTTATTTTTTTAGGAATTTATAAATATTGTAATTCACAATTTTTACAGAAATTATCTCTTTATTTTTCAATAACGTTTTTCTTTATACATTTGACTTTACAATTAGAAGTACAAGCCATTGAGTTATGATGGAGAGAATAATTAATTAGCTATATTTTGTCTTAAATGCAAACAAATAAAATTCATTTTATATTCTACACATTAAAAATTCGCATGATATTCTTTTAATGATAAATAAATATTTTTAAGATATTAGAGAGATTATCAATGAATATAGTTTTAGGCAACACCTTCTTTTCAACTAAAATAAACATTTAATATTTAGATTACCTTATAAAAATCCTTATATTAAAGAAAAAATATAATAAATAAATAAGTAACAAATAGATTTTGATGAATTTTCTATGCAGGTTCTCTTAACAGCAATTAAATCGTTTTTAAATTCCAATTACATGTTTCTTTATCATCTAAATTTTATGTATATACCAAACTGAAGGATACAAAATACTACAGCACATGCATACATATTCTCTTCACATTCTTCACGTAAATGAAGCTTAAGCTTTCAATTCCTTAGCAGATACTTAGACCCGCAAAAATTCCCCAGCGATACACAAGAAATCAGTTCTAGACATGTCATTAATTACTGATTCGATAAATCAATAAATCAGGATCTAGTGAGAAAGAAGTGAACTTGAGTAGTTTTTTTATTATCGTTGTCAACAAACGTATGGTAAGGTATGAGCAATTAAATATCAGAAGGGATTATTTCATTCATTACATTTGTGCTGTCTGTCAAAGAGGGAAAGAGACATATTTTTTACTTTCAAATTGATGAAAGATGTTTTGCTCTTTAATTATAAACCACAAATTTGGAAAATTGTTCTGCCCTATTGAATCATCAAAATTTAAGGAGCAATATGTGAGATTCAGATTTACTGTAAAATAAATCGATTATTTTATAATTCCTTTTAAATTTAAATAGTAAAAGTGTCTAACTGTGTAACTGTTTAAAGAAATATTTTGTGGATTATCCTAGAGCTGATTCTAGTGAGAACTGGAGTAAAAAATTATCTTATTAATAAAATTAACATACTAATTTTGTTTGAGGGGATTGCAGAATTTAAAGATTTAAATTATATCTATTTATATGTACATATATGGAAATAGAAAAGTCAAATACTAAATTACATTTATTGTAAAAAAAAACATGATAAATTATTAAAATATCTTGGATAAAAATTGCATTTAGTTATGAATTAAAAATGATTTTCACTTAAAAAAATGAAAATTTTGTGTTTTTTAACTATTTGGTAAAGTTATTGTTTGAAGAATATCATTATTTTATCAAGTTAAAACTATAAAAATAAACTCAAAATATAAATTCCAACTAAAAACTAAACATCACAAATTATATTAATATGCATAATATTAGTGGCATTCATGTACTATTGAATACTAGATTTGATACATTATGAAGATGGTTAATATTTTATAATTGATAAAGCTTGCTCTAGAATAATAAAATTTGGCGTTTGTTTATGATTGCTCTGCTTATGATTTAAAGATACGTGAAAGGAATCCATAAGATTTCTTATCAAAGAAATGAAAGAAATTTGTTAAAAATGATATTTAAAAATAAAATATTTGAGAAACTATTAAATATAAAAAATAATGTTAATTAGATTTCTTATTTTTTTATATGTTTGGAATTTTTGTGTGAAAAAAATCATAAAGCTAATTTTGAATAGTGCTAAGAAAAAAATGATAATTAATAAATTAAATCTATTCTGGGGATTAAAATAATCACTTTAAAACATCGGATTAAATAACTTACATTTGAAACATGTAATTTTCTATATTTAGTTTTATAATTACTGCTATGTAAAAAATGTAACTTAGATAAATAACAAATTTTTCATGTAAATGTAAGTTACTGCAAAGAAAGTGAGCAAATTTTCTTTCTGAAGAGTTTTTTCTTTCTTTCTCTGAATAAAACTATAATCAACGATATGTTAAATGATATTCAAAATGCGAAGTGGATTTAATTTCAATTATTACTTTCCTGAAACCTAAAGAAGTCTGTGGTAATTCTTAATTAGTTTTAAGGCAAATATTAAATATTTACCTAATTAATTAAAATTAAATTTCAACATTCACAATAAACTGTTTCCTAATTTATGCAAATAAGTGTTTGAATTGAGTGTATTTATTGATGGTTAGTAAAATTCTCAATTAAGTTGTATGAGATCTACTTAATAATACCTGTTTTGATAATAAAAGCTTAAACTAAATCTAGTAAATCTGTTACTATTCTTTTCTAAAAAGAATGAAAATATAGTAAACAGAAAAGACTGTTTTTTCAACTTGAAATCATGTGTCACTAAATTTAAAAAAGGAATACATGCTTGCATACGCTGATGAAACTTGCTGACGAAATGGTCTTTGCTTTGATTTTTCTTAAATTTTTATTCATTGATATTTTTTTCAGGTAAAATCCTGAAGAAATCATTTTTCATTTCCTTAAAAAAAGGGAATCGAAACTAAAAAGAAAAATTGTCTTTCCTTTTGTATTAAAACAATGCCTTTGTGAGCTAGCTTATTTGTATAAAAGTTAAGAAAAAATGAGTAACGTTAGAAAATTATAGCAATTTTTCTTATATAATCTCCAAAGAATGTAGATATATTGCTTGATATTAGAAAATGTGTCATAGAATTTATATCAATGAAAATTTCATAAAAAATAAATTATTTTAGTTCTGAAATAGATGGAATGATATGGAATATAATATTTGTTATTTTAAAAAAATTCCATTGTTTATATTAATTCTTAATAAAAGATTATTATTCTTGAGACACTTTTAATTGCACATTTATTATTTTTAGTTTCTCAGATATAAATAATGCATATTACTGTTTTAAATATTTATTTATTTTTAACATTAATCCCAACACAATGAATGGTAATTATTTTTTAAGAATAAATATTAATTTTGATATTAATTTCAATTTACATGATAATCTGATAAGTTTACAGATTTTAGATTTCCTACTAAGTTTATCTGATAAACAATATCATGCATCGAAATAATTGTAATTTTGAAAAGTAATTGTAAATTAGTTAGTAAAAGAAAATGCTTATTACCTCTAGTATACTCTCTCAATATACCATTTCTAAATTATCTGCTCCTCCCTCCAAGAAAATACTTAACAGAGGGAAATATAAAATTATTCACATTTTCAGTTCTGATTATACATATTCAGAAATTAATGCAATTGATTCCGATTATTTTTGTAAGCTCAAGAATTTGGTTACCTAAACTGGTAATTTCTCAAAGTCCTTGTCTGAAATATTTTTGTCATAAAATCCCTTCCACATCTGAAATCATCGATATTTGTTGCTGTAAATTTCTCTAGAGATTTTCCATGAGTTATTTAAAATTTCCTTAATACAAATAATATTTGACAATATTCAGCACCATAACCTGATTAAAAATATATAATCTGTCGTGGAAAATTATACAAATTGAATTGAGATTATTATTAAAAGTCACTTATGAGAAAGGCATAGAATTTAGTAATGATTTAAAATTACAATATAGAATAATAATTAATCTTTACCAAGAAAGCAATTAATGTATTACATTTGAATCTCAAAATAAAATTATAATTTTATACTTATTTTGAACACATTTGATTGTATCGAAATACACAGTATTCTAATTAATCATGGATTATTGTTTAATAAGTGTCATAATTAAATAACAAATCCTTTATTTAATTAAGAATATTAAATATTTTATATTAAAAGAATTTGTAAATTTATATATAATAGTGGATTAAAAGTGCATTAATGATCATTACAATATGTTGTTTATCTTAAGCGTAATTTGAATAAAACATAAATCAAGCAGATTCTTACTTATATGTATATTTTGGTTTCCGTTTTTTAATAATTATTTTTTTAAATATGTATATTTAAAATATTTTTGTGATTTTAAATTTTCTGAACAAAATTTATTATGTTGTAAATATTTTAGTAATAAATTTAAAATGCAATGTCAATTAATATTTTTGAAGTTTTGTTGTTTATGAACAATAGTGGCAGAATTTTATGAACATTTGTATCAAATTCCTGCGTCAAATTCTCAGTATTTATACAAGCCTGTATTCGTTGATGGTTCCGAAACTACAAGACATGTTGGCGTAATTTTTGCCAATACCAGTCATGGATACAGCTTCCATACATACTGCTCCTGCTTTACTGCTGAGGATACCAAAAGCTTCAGCTCATGAAAACTATAAATTCTGTAAACCTATGTGTGTATAGTGACAATTTCAGTGTTTTAGATGTTGAAAATTTGAATATTTAATACTTACTGATGTGTCTAGAATTTTTGAAATGTTGTGTTCTTTTCAGGAAAGGGATGTGGGGTATTTTACTGTTGGTTCATATGTCGTTCAGGTTTGAAGACAATAAACCTGCAAAACCTGCTTTGATTTTACTCTAGCCATTTATCCCTCGTTTAGATGTGAAGAGAGGAGTAAAAATCTTTTTTATTCTCTCTGGCAAGAGTTAGAGAAGATATAGATCTCAAACAAATTGCGATTCACTTTTCTATCCTTTATCCGATCTTCAGGTGTACTAATAAAAAAAGCTGTATGAACGTGTCTTAACTCAATTTAGTATTGTAAACACACACACATACATCTAAAGGAATCAAATTTATGTTGTGAAACGTGTGATCAGCCATTCTTTGATTTTATTATTTTAATTAAATGTCCAATTTTTAAGCTTTATTGTTTTATCATTTTTAACAATGAATTTTTAACATTGCTTGATTTCTTGGGAAATCCAAGTTCCCACGTAAAACATTTTGCATTTTAAAAGCAATAGGATTTGTAAATTTTATTTTATATTTGTAATTTCTTGCTTTGTAATTATCTTGCTTCTATCAGTGTTATATTATATTAGAAGTACATATTTAGCATTAATTACCTAAAATTATAAAATATGATTTTGTATTAAAAATCTTGTAACAGATATAAAGAAAAATAAGATAAATAATAAAAAGTTAAGAATATTAGAAAATATTAAGAACAAATGTTAAGGGAGATTACTTTACTATTTCATATTAAGCGTCCATTCAATATTTAGCTAGAATTATTATCTCTTAAAGATTTAAATTATGGCTTTTATGCAAATATTTTTCCATTTTTAATGTACTTTTAATTATCTAGAATATTAATAATTTTCTAGTCATATTGAAATGAGTAACTGTCATTGTTACTCGCATATATATATATATATATATATATATATATATCAGTTTTTTTATAAATAGGGACACTTTGTTGTGAGATAAATAAAAATAGAAATTAAATGTAAAAGTAAAGTATAAAGATGAATTACGTGAACTTAAAAAATATTTAATGCATTTTTTATCTTATTTTATTCAAACTTACAAACTTTTGGCATGTGGATCGATTCTTTTCATACTTTATATATTTCATTATATTAAAAGTTTTAAAAAGTTGGTAGGTATTACTTACAATGTCAAAAGTAGGAGGAAGTCATAACCTTGTATGCGCTGCTGTTCATCACTCTGCTTATTTACTATTACTCTGCCAGAATGATGATATAAAAATTGGATAAAGCAGAATATATTTTCTAAAAGTTTTGGCATATAATAAAACAAGCTTTGATGGCAACAAGAATTTAACAAATAACTATTGATGCTATTTTTGGTTTTACTGAATGCAGACTTTTTCTTTATAAAATATCTTCTTTTACGAGAAACTGTTTATTCTATTTTAGAAAATAAAGTAATTTCCATTCATAATGTAAAATGAATTCATACGATGCGAAAGTTTTCTCCAATAAATACAATGATCTTCATAGAAAAATTGTTGGAAATTTCTATTAAAAATATAACATAGAGTTAAATTTCGACAAATTAATATACCAGTAGTAATTGTCCTCATGTTGTAATATTATTATTTTAGAAGAAAAGAAATTTTGTCATTAGGGGCTGTTTTTATATTAGCAGACGAAATGTTTTTTGTTTAAATACTTAAAAAAACTAACATTAGTCTACCCAAGTTCAAAGAATACTTTTGAAAAAACATCATATATGTGGAGAACAGACTGAAAACTTAATAAACGTTAGCATTCATTGTGAAAAATAACTTCTGATTATATGTCTAGTAAATGGCTCTTATACACGTCTCGAAAGGGTGTCCATTCGGTAGAAGTACATACAAAAAAGATAAGAGAACAACAACAACTTTCGTTATACATCAATGGCTGGGATAGGAAATGCAGCTTTGCACTCAGAAGAGAAAGCCATTGTCATTCAATGAGAAAGCCATTGTCTACCTTAACATATAATAATTTATGGAGTTTAAAAAGTTATAAAAAGCCTACAAATGAATTAATAAAACTTCTGAAAAAACATTTGCATTTTATCACTAATTTTGTGAAATGGAACCAATGTAAAATTAGAAAAATCAAAGTATATGTTAGTATTTCAAAAATAATAAACTTCAGTGTAATGTTTCACTTGAAGTAAAGTCGTCAAATTTTTATTTAAAATGAAATATTTAAAATTCATCAAATTTTAAATTTTCATAGGTTATATTTTCTGATACCAAAGCAATATTTATAAAACATGCCATGGATTTATAATTTGAAATTAATTGAACTGTTTTTTTATAATAAAGGAATGATAATTTCAATGAAAAATAATTATTTGATTTCCAGTTGTAATATCCAGTACTAACTTATCATTCGTCAATTTAGATGAAAAAAAATTAGGTAACTTTTATATACATACTATCACACCGTCGATTTTCCCCAAAAATGTCGACAAACGTTGCGGTCATAAGTCAAATATCTCCACTTCGTTTAGTGTAAAATATCGTTTTTTTTATGAAAGCCTCATTCAATGCGATTACAAAATTGTAATATTAGATATTGAATTGAAATACTGAAAGCATATTTTTTAAATATTTGACTATTTATTATATAAGCTCTAGAATAATGAGTAGTTATCCTTGAATACATCATAGAAGTATACGTGAATCAGCAAAATACCATCATACTGAGCAGGCTCATATATGTTGAATATTCCTTAGAGTTTAATGGCCATCCATACTAATTGGCTACAACATGCTTAGGATTGTGCTTACAGAGGAGTTTGTTTTGTGAATAATAATTTTTTTCACCTGAAAATTAATTGGTCCTTGATATACTGCTTTGAATGAATCCTTCACCAAAAATAATGCTGGTTAAGTATGGTAAATAAGTTTAACAAAAATCCCAATTGTGAGTTGAATTGTTTTTCCAACTACGTTTTTCAAGATTTTTTATATCCATGAAATGTAAACTGTCAATCAAAATATTTCTATCAAATATTTAGTTCATTTAAAAAAAATCTTAATTTGTTTTTTTATTTTTTGTTTTTTAACAATAATTATTTGTGCATAGGGATAGGTATTCTTTGATATACTGCTTGAAGTATTTACTACTTACTTTAATAAATAATACCAATTAAGTTCAGAAATAAGTACAAAACTCCAAATATATGTGCACTAGAAAATAACATTTGTGAGCCTATTGCTTCTTTATTAATTTTAAATGCAACAAGGATACATAAAAAACTAAGAATTAAAGCGAAAAATAAAAATACTCCGTTTCCTTTTGCGAATAAAGAAGTATCTCTCAATCGCCAGTAAAAGTATTTTGAGAGAGTTACATTTGTTTACGTATTTGTAACTTGATTCTGAACATTTAATGTCATTTCGTGTGATTAAAAAAGAAAATTCATCAATACTGATTACAAAATATTAAGCAATACAAATTACTTTTTATAGATTTGATTAACTCGAAGAAAGCGTGCTTGAATTTCATACAGAAGGACACACACAGTGTCTGAGACTCAGTTTGCAACTTAATACTACCAATATTTCTGTACTTTTTGTTAAATAGTATATCTAAGTTAAATTTTATCGCAATAAATGCGTTTTTTATGAAAGGACAGATACACGAGAGTTAATTAGTCCTTGATATACTGCTTGAAGCGGATTCTCTACCGCTACAAATCCATGCATATGGTTGATTTTAAAATTATGAATTGTTGAAATGAAAACCAGAAACTATTTTAAAATTATTTTTGACAAACTTATCTAAACTACTTACTTATATGTTTCCCATTATAACAATCATTAATTATAAATAGCTACATATCTCAATTTAAATTTAAACGATAACACTGAGGATTATATAATATTATAAAGAATTGTTGATATCATATACTTTTTTATATAACCTGGAATCCAAACACTATTCAATAAATTAATTTAATAAATTAATAATTTTACGTGATCTTATGAAATAAAATTGAAGGAAAAATTGTATGGAAAATATGTTTTTTTTTTAAATATCTGTGAAATATTGCCGTTCATATCGTAATCATAAATATCGTTCATATGGTCAACATAAATATCATTCATGTCGTTATCATATCCTCATTATTGAGTTTTTCGTTAATATATAAAAAGTAATTTGCAATTATGCAGTAATATTCGTAATTTAAAGTAAACTTCTTAAAAAGGCAATATTCTTTTTCATACAGTAATCAATTGTTATGTACAGAATACACATTCAGTTTTATTACTGTTTATCACGAATGCAAAAATACTTAATAGCATTCTTTGAAATTAAGTAAAAAAGAATAAATTTATTGGAGGAATTGTAAGACACTGTTCATTGCCACAAGTACCTCATATTTTTTTTCCAATGGTGGGTACTTGGGCGATTATTCCTGTTTTAGCCACAGCAAATCCGGAGATTGCAACTCATTTATCGTTATCCAGTGGGCACCTGTGAACCAAGTTACGGAGGCGAGTAGCACTACCCACGTAACACCACCAAAACCCATTTATAGGGCGGGCCATATTCATCCATTATCAGAGGACAGTACAAGAAACACATAGGAAGAGAAAGTACATCCATGCTTGAGCCGTGATTCGAACCCAGGTCCTCTTCATCTGTAGTGATAAGCTAACCACTAGACAGGTTGGGCGACATACCTCATAAAATAAAGTATAAAATTTAAAAACTAAGGAAAAAAGAAATTATTAAAATATAAAATAAGTCTTTAAATATAAAATAAGTATCATTTTTGTTTTGGTAATAACTAAAGATAAATTTCTGTTTACAAATTATATGCTGTCCTACATTGTATTCGATGCAATATTTTACACTATTTTGATAATTTCTGCCAAGTAAAAGGCTTTATGTAGAGAAAATGATTAACTATATAGATAATTTGAATCTGTCTAAAGAAATATGTTTTTATCTTTAAATATTTATACATTTTTAACAAAATGTATTTAAATTTTTATAGAAACTCAAGTATTATATATTTAATTTAACATCATTATCTCATAAATAAATTCTTACAAGTAAATGTTTCAATTATATTAAAATATTTGAACAGAACAATAATCATTTTCACCCAACTAAAATTATACTTTTGAAAATAAATTACAAAAAAAAATTATCACTCTGGTTGTTAATTCCACGATTTTCACGCTTATTTCAAATTTAAAAAAATCTGCTCAGCTTGATATTTTCCTTACCATGTGCTTTTCTCCATTTATTGAGGAGAGCACATTCAGTTTATCACCCTTTAATAATCTAAATAAATTATATGCTGTATTAGACGTTTAATTTTTAATGTTGACCAACCGATGTCGCGTAAGATGTTCAATAAATCGTAACATTTGAAGCATTTACCACTGTTTCTTCACTGTTTACCACATTTTTCTATTCATAAATGGTTGTTAGTAAGCGT
This sequence comes from Latrodectus geometricus, assembly GCA_026290005.1. NCBI lineage: Eukaryota > Metazoa > Arthropoda > Arachnida > Araneae > Theridiidae > Latrodectus > Latrodectus geometricus. The sequence continues at coordinate 51,574 of JAPDSC010085747.1, read as the reverse complement.
TCAGAAATTGATTGACATTCCTGATCATTCATCAAATTTGAAAGTGATAGAGGTTCTAATAGTGTTTGTGAAATATTTTTTCATAGCATTATATTTGTTTTAAAATTGTATTATGTAATCAAGAGAAACTGGCTATTTAATTGAAATTCATTAAATGTTTCATCAAACATCTAAATTTGAATTTTCTCAGAATAAAAATCTTTATTAAAATCATCATACATATTTCAATTAATACATATTTCAAATACATATTTCAATAATCCATAAACATATTTCAATTACATATTTCAAATTTGAAATATGTATATGGATATTTCATAAATGTATATTTCATATTCCAATATAATTTAAATTATTGATTCATATTTCAATACATATTTCAATTACATATTTTGAAAAATACATATTTCAATTCTCCAATGTATATAGATTTAAAATGTGCAAAAAAAGAAACCAAATTTCTAAAGCAATTTCCCTCAAACTGAGCAAATCGATGGTTAAGAACTTTTAAGCTTCAATAAATTTTTTAAATAACTTTCAGAGAACATAAAACATTTAAAAAATATTTTTCAAGCAAATTTTACACGTGATATTAAAAAAAGTATTAAATTTAGTTAGAAGTTGTAAACTGCTAATGTCACTTTGCTTAGTAAAAGTAATGAATAATTGAATGTGATAAAAATTTTGACACGCATTAGATTCAATTTTAGATAAGTTGAAACATAACACATACCTTAACTCGAATTTAGACACTCTCAAAACGATCACAAAAAGATAATGAGTTCTTACGATACAAGGTCTGAAATCTTATGAATTTATCTGCCAATAACCATGTTCACTCCGGAAATTTGCGTCAAATATAAGAAAAGTTTGTATACATTTTGAATATTTTAAATAAAGTTTTTACATTACTATAAAAAAGCAAACTACTGATATCTTGTTTATATTTATTTTGTAAACGTCGAAAATATTAATTCAATTAATTAAGATAAAATTAATTTGTAGAGTCTGTAAAATATTATAATAAACATCATAACAAAAATTTATAGATTATTTATATTGAAGTTATAAAATTTTTTAAATTATAATTACATAATATATTAGAAATATTGTAATTTATAATTAATAGCTTAATTAATTTTATGTTTGAAAGAAAGACGCATAACATGAACAAACTAATTAAAAATTATAAAATAAGCTATAATAGTTTTAAAACTAAAAAATATAATTCCCCCAATATTTACTATTAGTTTATATCAACGAATGAAATAGAAGGTATTTTTATTCTAGTAATTAAATTCAACATTTCTTAAATTTTGTGGAAAACGTGAATATTTAAAATAATTATGTTTATTTATCAATAAATTATTGTTTTTGTAATAGTTATAATTAATGCATTATAAATATATATATATACTATAGAAAAATATTGATTTTGAAAAATAAGAATAAAAATTGTAAAATTATTTCATTATCTTTAATGCTCATAAAAGATTGAATTAAGCTTTTGAAGGAGAATAAAGACATTTTTTTTATAATAAAATTTTCTGTGTGTGTGTGAAAAAGTTTAATGTAAACTATTTAGTAATTAAAGACCTAAGTAATAAATATTTGTTTTTAGAAAATATTCAAGATGTATAATAATATTATTATCAAAATAGAGTTATATAATATATACACATTTGTAGACCTTGTATTCATAAGTATCTTCTCACAAATTGTACCAGTTAACGTAAAAATATTGAATGGTATTGCAAGCAAATTCTACTGACATTCTCGTAATTGAATCCTTAAGATTCATTTCCAAAACAGACGCAGAGTTCCAAACTTGCCCAAGAGACACGCAAAGAGAACTGCTCTCCGGGTCATTCTAACCATTCAATTAATCACTTATCCGGGAAATCAATAAAGCAGGATCTCGTGAGAGAGAACTATATCATGGAGGAGTTCTTTGATCGTTTTCGACGCACTTATGGTCCAGCATGACCAATTAAATAGCAAAAAAGGGATTATTTCATTGATTAAATTTCCTCTTTCTGACAGAGATGGGAGAGACTTGTCAAGTTGCCACTTTTTTCATCCTTAAATTGATGAAGGATGGATTGTTTGTACCGTCGGCCGTAAATGAAATTTCAAGCAATACAATTGGATTGTCTGAGATATATAGAAGCAATATATTTAACGTAGAAATTATTGTCAAAGTAATTGGATCTCTTCCTAATAATTTAGTATCTAATATCATATCATAATATATTCTAATGTTTAATGAGCTACTATTTAATTGTTTTCCTTTTTTAGGGATTTACAAATTATTCAGTGTAATATTAAACTCTTAGAAATACGTTTTCTGGAATATTTATGTCAGAACATGTATGCTTTGATTTTTACAATTAATTAATATTGGATTAACAATTATTTATGCTTTTATTATCAACTCACAAATTCTTTAAATACTTAAATTTTGTTGGCACGATTGTTTCTTAGTATATTTCAGTTCATCACATCTAACGATTAAAAGTATATTTGATTATATAAATATTCTTATTGTAAAATACTTGTTATTAGATTTTCTTATGCGTGTAGTCAGTATTCCAACGAAATATTTTTCCATTATTTTATATTTTCGATTTTGCTACCATATTATACAATATTTAATAAGATTTATAATAATAAAAAATCAGTTTTTTTCATTATATGTTATTTTAAATTAAAAGAAATTTATATTTTATAATTACTGCATACAAACTAACTTTCTTTTTTTATCCTGTTGGTCAAAAAGAGCAAAGGTAAATGCTTATTAAATTATTTTCAGAAAAGTTTTTGAAAACATTTTCTATTCATTTTTTAAACATAAGTGCATTCAATGTTGTAATAATGAAAGGTTTCTGTATCATTAGTGTTTCAGCAAATATCCGAATTTAATTGATAATTTTTATTTTGAAAAAGATCATGTATTATATGTTGTGAATTATAAACCAGTTTTTAGATTTTATTACAATTGATTTCACTCATTTCATAGAGGGTATATTCTGAAATAAAGGGCTGCTTTTTTATCGAACTAACTCTGCCATTATATTTTAAATAAATTTAGGAAATTTATAGTAGCCAGAATTGGAATGTGGTATTTTATCGTATCTACAAAAGACAAATGGGTTAATCTTTTATAATAGCATATAATACATTTAATCACATTTCTGTTGCTTTTAATAAATTCGATTTTTGACTAGGCAAAGTAACTATAAAAATTACTTATTTCATTTGCATCGTTTGCATTGATAGTGATATTTGCTTATATATGCATAGCTGAAGCTCGTATGTTATTTGGTTGTCAAAACTGTTAACATAAAAGTGAAATTCCTCTTAAAGAAGGAAAGTCAATGCACATTCTATGATTGCATGTTTCTCAGATTTGGTTACATTAAAATAACCTTTGTTACTCTAAAACATTGTGTGTAAAATTCTCCAAACTTTTCATTTTTTATTCAAGTTAAGTGTTTTTCAAATTATGTATTTTAAACTCTTCATTGACTTTGCTCCTTATAAGTCATGTATGATGCATAGTTGTATATAAAATACATTTTTAAATAAAAAAAAATATAAGAATTCTATTTTCGATAATGATAAAGAATATTTACACAAATAGTTTAAAACGTAGAATTGTTTTTTATTTGAATATAAGGTATTCATTACAAGAGAAAATTTACATAAAATGAGATAAAATACTTATGTGAGACATATGATATATTTTTTATTTGGATTTATATATTTAAAAATATTGTTCTTAATTAATTTTCATCTTTTGATGCCCAAAATAACAAACGTAAAAATTGTCTAAATTAACATTTAAATCTAAATATGATATCTCTCTTCCATATTATTCTTAATAATTGTTTGAAAACAAAAACACTAAAAAAATTGTAAATCAACACCTGATAGACCAATTTTTTTTTTATTTCTCTAAAATCAATTTTGCTCATTCCAAGTAATTTGAATGCATTCTATACTTTAAATTGAATATTAAATAACAAAAAATAAATAAATAAATAAAACAAAATAAGTATTCGCATAGAAGGAAGTATTCAAATTTAAGAATTATTTAAAAATTGGTCAGGTACAAATTATTGAGATGCCAACTGTGAGTCTAAATACTACTTCAAAAATCATTAGCTAAAATTGAAATGAAAATGACTGTTGAAAAGATAGAAAGTCATAAGGAAACAATAGTAAAAGGACGCAAAATATTTTTCAGTTTAAATAAAAAATAACATGATTTTGATTATTATTACTATCTATATTTAAACAGAGATACAAATTTATCCGTTTATTTAATATTGAAATTACGATAATTATTGCAGAATGTTAACTAGAAGTTTTCAATAATTTCCTAAGACAATTTAAGAATTGATTTCATTACTTAACTGATTATTTAAAACTATATTTAGATTTCCTATTCTATTAATTAACTAATTTGTTAAAAAAGATTTAACGTAATAAATTTATTACTGATTTGTCAACAGTTACGATTTAAATGTATAAGCTATAAAATAAAATATTAACCAAATGAATGAAGTATATGAACTAGATATTAATATTTTATTTTATCTCTTTGAAAATAAAATGATAAAAGCAAATTTATTTATCCTAGAAAAGGATTTACTTAGATGGAGTAAGGGCTCAATATTATTTTTTTAAAAAGGATGCTCACTTGAACACGCATGCAAAATTTGCTGACGAAATTTCTTTGCTTTTTTCTTCTTACCTCTGATCTTCAGAACAATCTTTTTTATATTTTCGCATATTTCTTGTTCGCAAAACCAGAATATTCATTGAAAGAAAGACATTGTCTTTATTCTTAAAAATTCATTTTTTGAAAAAAATGTATTAGTTTAATACATTTTTGTAAGCAATTTTATTTATAGTAAAGAATATCTAACTATAAGATAATTTTTTTGTAAAGAAATGCTTTTTCTAAAGGATTTTTTTTGTAATAGATGTACTTTGCATTTTTTTGAATTTTTTAATAGTACTTATTATATTTTAAAATTTGCAATATTAGAAAATAAATTTTATTTTATTTATATTTTATTATATAGTTTTATTAAATATACTTATAAAGAATACTGATTTCAAATTTCATATAAAATATATCAACTAACACAATAAATGTGATAGTTCAGTTAAATAAATTTTCATCCATCTAAATCTCTTCTTGATGTGCTACGGTGTGGTGCTATCTAAAAATACTTTTTAAATTATAGTTAACGTTATATATTTAGCTTACCCAGCCAATGGCTGAGTGGTTAGCATTCCTTATTTTTCCCTTTAGAGAAAGGAAAAAGCAGACACCAATAACTGTGTCTAGAGGTTTCAACAAACGTTTATATCACAGATTAATGATGTACTTTTCAAAGCGGTATTTTTCATTTTTGAAAAGTACCTTTTTTTCATATACACATTTAGTTAGGCGAATGAATGTCATGCTTTTAGTTTTTTTTTATTATTGAAACATCAAAATAGAATTCAGTATCTATGAAAATCCTCTCTGAAGGCAACACTTGGATATTGATATTTGAGATGAAATATTTCACTACTTTCGTCTGTTTGTATGTGTTTTATAATTGTGAGTTTTAGTGCAAATAATTCATCATTAGGTACTAGTATAGAAATAAAGAAGTTTATAAAATTCTGACTTTTCCGGCCTTTTTATTATCTAGCTTATATTCTTCAGGCCAAATTCTTGGGAATGTTCTGTAATCACAAGTCAACAGCAAAAAAAAAATAAATTTACAGAATATGCAATTTTTCACTAAGAATTATTTAAAAATTAATTAATTGAATAAGATAAATCTAAAAAGCCGCCCAACCTGTCTAGTGGTTAGCGTAACTGACTACGGATTGGGAGGACTTGGGTTCGAATACCGGCTCGGGCATGGATGTACATTCTCTTTCTCTCTCTCTCTGTTTCTTGTACTTTACTCAGATGATGGAGGAATGTGGCCCACCCTATAAATGGTTTTATGGTGATGTGGAGTGGGTGATGCTGCTCGTATCTCCATGACTTGGTTCACAGTTTCTCACCGGGTAACTATAAAATGAGTAGCAGTTTCCGTTCTTGTTGCGGCAAATGGGCTAATGTACTTACTTGCTCAAGGGTACCCACCATTAGAAATAATAAGAAAATCTAAAAATTAATCATTCGCATATGAATACATAGTAGACTTAAAAGAAAATACTAAATTTTGAATGATATTTCGTCAAATAAAATAAAATATTTTTATCTATATCAGTCACACAGAATTTGAAATATTTCTGATTTTCATTTAAAGGATTTTTACTTTTAATAAGTAAAATCTCCTCATAATGAAATACTTTTTAACAAAGCTTATTTAAGAGTTTTATTCATCACATTTAATTAATCAGTAGCTTATTTTCTCTACATGAATTTTGAAAGTAATTTATAAGCTCTTAATTAATTTTTTTAACATGTCTGATAAAGAAATAACTTTTATAATTCCTTAGCTATAATAATTCCTTTAGATGATGCATGATTTATTCATTACGTTAGGTAATTTAATTTAATAACTACAATGCTTAATACAATTAAAGGAATGGATGATAAATATCTTTCTTCTCATGAAATATTTACTAATTTTTCTTTTGTACAATTGAAAAATGAAGATGGATTAAATTTCTTAGTTACAAGATTTTTACAACAATGAAAATGGAAATGTTTTCTGATTAATGGATTAGAGAAACCATAGAGATATTTTAGAAATATTCACCCTTAAGTATTTTGGAATTTTAATAATGTATCTCTGAAGTTTAAAAAAATTATGAATATTTCTTCTTTCCTGAGAATGAGAACAGATAATTGAAAGATCAGAGCTTGTGATCTGCCTGATTGTATACTTTGCTGTAAAGTCATATTTACTATTGTCGGTTGAAGACAGATAAGCACCAATTAAATCAATGATTTCTTAATTTTACAGTCTATCTAAAAGCATTTTGGAGTTTCCATATATATTTCTCATTACATAAGAAAATATAATTACGAATTTATGATTATATTCAATGTTAGTACTCATTACCAATCAGAGAATTTATTACTATGTAAAATATTTACCATACCAATTTTAAGCACTTCAATATGGTAAATACAGATTTAATGAATATTCATTATTGTTATAAATCTTAAGATTCCTTAAAATATATTCCGTAAAATCTTTCGAATTGGGAAGGAAGATATAACTAACTTCAATATAATATAGCACAAATTTATATGTTTGTTTTTGTAGTGTATTTTTAACATTTATTACTATATTATATAAAATTAAAATTATTTATAAATTGCATTAAAATTGCTAATAAAAATTTAACTTTAGGAACTGAAAGTTATTTTGTAAGCTATTTAATTTATTTCCAGCTAGCTGCAATATTGAGACTAGGCAAGATAATTGTTTAATTAATTGTTTCAAAAGTAAGCTTAATGGAGTTGATTATTTGTTTATTGAGAACTTTTTGAAAAAATAATGAAGGAAATCATTCTTTAATTAAAAGTAATTAGGAATGTTTCGAATTTGCTTGAAGGTAGGAAGAGCAACTCATTGTTTGATTAGAAGACAACGTTATTCTAAAATTCCAAAACTAATTTAGATTTTAGAAGATCATGCTAAACATAGATTTTACTTTATTAATTTTGTAACTTAGCTTTTCATTAATTACATTTCAAGTTTTGTAGTTGTATTTTGGAAGATTAGATAAGATCTAGTTCCAAAGAAGAACAGAAACTTCATCATAGAATTGCAAGAGTTGACTATTTTCTCAATGATATTAAAATCCATCAGTTGTTTATATTTCTCATTTAAGCATTTTATTCATTAATGTATATTGTTCATAAAATATTTCTAAAGCCTATTCCATATTTTTAGATTTAGTCTGATGGTCATATCAGTTTAGATGAAAGATAATATGCCATAACAATTTATTTTGATAAATGGAAAATTTTAGAAAATTTTAAATTGTGTGCATATCTTTAAAAAAATGTAATTGCAAAATGTTTATTGAAATTGTCTACAAATACACGAATTTTAATTTTTAAATGACATGCTTTTTTAAGGAAGTTAACAAAAAACATCATTTTCAGGTAATTTTATAAATGAAGCAAAATTTTGTATAGTAATTCTTTAGATGGAAATAAACAATATCAATTACATCTAACATAATAGTTTCATTCTCAACAAAATACGATTTTAAATTTAAAAAAATTATTTTCCAAAGATTTCGAAAACTAAGAACAAATTATGAATATGAGTTGAATTTAATTATAAAACTAAATAATTATTATTTGGATAGTTTTATTTGGCAATTCATTTGAAAGATATTTTTATTGAAGAACGTCAAACATTCCTTTTGTAACAATAAGTATGTCTCGAGGCTTAAAAGAATAAGTGCGTTCAGCTTTAAAAAAACATTTACAAAGTAAGAAGAACAAAAAAGCAGTTAATTGCAATGAAAAATAAAATTTTTGTAAAACCATAATTGCTACAATACTCCCCAAAATATTTGAAAAACTAGGATAACTCAATTCTCAGAATGTTTCTAGCACTTTCGTGCAACTTGTAGTACAACAAAGCGATTTCAGCATCATCAACACTGTTGTTACAAGATTTGAATGTATTGAGAATGTTTTTCTTAGATCTGCTTTAATTATAAATAAAAGTGTTGAATAATTATTATTAATTTTGTTAATTAAAACTATTAAAAATAATTTAATAATTTTATTAATTAAGAATTATTAGTAATTTTTATTGCAATTCGCTTAGGAATCTTCGGAAACTTTTCTATATTTTTTCAACAATGAACAAAAAGAAATAATAACTCCAAAACATATTCTATGTAATAATTCAAATGGAAGTTTATCGGGTTAGTATTTTATGTATAGGTAAAAATAATGACAATTTATTTTATAATGATTCAATATTTCATTTATTATAAACATGTTTCATTTCAAGTTACTTTGCGATTATTTATTTAACTATAGACAATATTTGGAAGTAGCTCCCAATGAACAGGTCCTTGGTCTGGAAAAGATAGATTCAGTCAGTCATCCCTTCAAAGAGCCCCTGAAATTGAGTACTAAGCGTGCGTGGGATCTAAACACAAAGGGTTTGGCATTAGGCTGACACCTAATTGGTACACTTACTTCGTAGTTAAGAGTCCTCGTTCAAGAAAACAGAGATTGGCATTTTAGGTCTTTGCCCCAGGTTAGGATATGGTGCCACAGAGTTTGAATTTTATCTTAGACAATATTATTTGACAAAACTTTAATATTACTAAATTATGTGTGCATTACATATCTTTTGAACACTTTAAATTTCTAAAATGCATATCTTGTTATTAATCATTGTGGAGAATTATCTTTACAAAGGTGATGCTGAAACCCAGAAAATGCTAATGTAAAATAATTAAACGACTATTATTGATGCAACAAACGTCATGATGTAATTTTCAAACTAATAATTATTTTTACGTATAACAACTTAAGGAAATATTTTAAAGTGAACGAAAAGTAGTTGAGAAAATTTGCCTTTTAAGAAATTTGTTACGTGAGAGTTAAATGTTAAAAATTACTCTCTGCAAATTGTATAATAATGTATAAATAAAAAATTAACTTAGAAGTTACAGAACGCTTAAAATATTGAAATATTAAAACAATCACATCTAAATGCCCTAAATATTCAAAATGGAAAACAATAAATATAATATTCACAAGAACTGTCTAGAAAAGGGAATAAAACTTTCATTTTTTTCAATGTTTCATATTGATTTTAAGAAAAGTCTCTCTGTAAATTCTAATTTCTCCATTATTTTTCAAATAATAATGATTTACTTAAAAATAAAGATTTTAAAAATTTAGCAGTTAGTAAGAGAAAAATATGACAAAAAATATATTTTGAGAGGCAATTTAGGTTTGCATAAAATATAAATTATGCTATTTAATCATTGCCATTACATGGAATTTGCATTTATGTCGGAATTACCAATTTAAGATGCAAAATTATCCAAATGATTGTGTTATAAATACTGTCAAATTTAGAATTGATACAAAATGTTCTTTGTAACTTAAAAGAGAAGTATAAAGTTTCTAAATGGTAACATTTAGCATTAATTTTGTCCAGGTGGTAGCAAGTATTATTGGCACAATTTAAGTAAGAACCCATAAGAACGGTTCGTTAATCTGATGGAAAATGGCATGGTAATGGTGTTGAATGGCTTTTTTTCCTGGAAAATGACTTTTTGAGGGAGTTTCCGTGTTTATTGTTCCAAGCAAATTGAAAACATTCAGAGAAAATATCTGAGTTTTTTTTTTCTTTTCGTTAAATGTCTAACAAGAAACTTAAAAAGAAAAAAGTATGTTTTATTGAATCCAACATAATACAAAAATGTTTAAAAATATGACTTAAAGTTTATTATTTGCTTTGTATAATAGAAATGTAAGAATAAAAATATTTATGTAATATTGCTTATGGAAACCATAAACTTTTCTTATGAAAATAAATTTAAAGACGCTGTCATGAAGAAAAAGAAATATATTTTCAATCAAGTATTTAATCATAATTTATTTAAAAAACTGTTAGTATAAAATAAACCATACATATATAGGTAATAATGAATTCATCACATTCTGCTAATTTTGAGAAACTATATTATTTTTCAGTGTCTAAGCATTATGTCCAGTATCTTATAAATTATCCAAACATTTTCTTGATTATTTTTACAGTAGCTTCATAAGTTTTCCAAAAGTTTTTTACTTATTTTTATTGATTTCAGTTTATTTCCAAGTTATGTTTGCTTATTATTTCATTATTTTTATACTTTTTTATAAATTTATTTTTTTCATAGGTACACCTTTTATTTTTTTATAGATTCTTTATTTTTTATTTTACACTTATTTAGCCGTGAAGTTAAATTGCAAATTCAAATGATTATGTATATATGTTTTATAACTGTACTGTGCATAAGGTTTATTTGGTAATTTATATTGCTTATGTGACTACTCAACTTTTAATCAATGCAATTTAATCAACCAGTAATATTTAGGCACAAATGTTTTCAGATTAGGCTATAAGTGATGAGAATTTATAATACATACGCATATATATATACAGGGTGCTTCAAAAAAATGTATACACACTCTGAACTTCCATAAAAAATTTATTTACCGTTCTACGAAGTTAAATTTCAGGAAAATAGAAAGCTGAAAGTCCAATGTAAATGAAACATAAATAACAAATGTTAATACTGTTCAAATTGGTGACCTGCAGCATCAATACAATTCTGAGTACGAGTCACCACTGATTCTGTACATCGTATCAAAACGTCCAATGAGATTTCTCTACACACTGCTTGAATCTCATTCCAAAGAATGTCTAGGTTACATGGTTTACGTTTGTACACCTCATCTTTTACTGTGCCCCGCAAGAAGAAATCCAGTGGTGTAAGGTCTTAATAACTTAATAACCTGCTTACGTTCTTCAAAACTCAAATGTACGTCCCCCATGTTGATATTACAAATTCCAACTGATAATATAACATAGAGGGACGATTATGCTGGCACCTGGCGAAGAAATATAACATTAGCCTTGTAGAGCGGGAAAACTACAATAGTTTAAAGTGTGTATACATTTTTTGAAGTACCCTGTATTTATATATATATATATATATATAAATTTTGTAATACTAATGATTTTCTAAGGAATAAATTTTCATGACTGATTGTATTTAAAACTGCTAAACAATTTCATAATTTTTAGCATCTTACTGGAATGTTTTCATTGACATGCATATTTTCAAAATTATTTTAAAAAATCGGT
>JAPDSC010085747.1:811-39691 GCA_026290005.1 Latrodectus geometricus | reverse complement strand
AAAAAAAAGGCGTATAATACAAGCACTCCAACAAAAATTAATATAAAAGTACAACTTACGTAATGCATTATTTATCAGTAACTGACATCGACACTAATAATTTCAATTTCGAGGAATGGGATTATTACTTCTTCACCTAGCAGTATTATGAGATTATACTGCTAGGTGAGGGGGAGATAAATTTCAACGAAATGGTAAATTTACTATAAAATAATTACAAAAAATATAAAAATAGATTGATATTTTGCCACTAAAGGTCAAATAATAGCAACTCAAAAAAGTTGCTATTATATGGCCTTCAGTGCAGAAGTATCAACAAGTTTCATTTGTGCAAGGACACTTAAGTCAAAATATTCACTAATTTTTGCAGCATTCATAAAAAATGTTTACAAGGTAAACAATTTATTTGATTTACTGTATTTATTTTTTCTACATGTGAATAAAAACTGTATTTTGAACATTTCTAATAATTGTTCATTATTTGGTTTTAATTTCTAGATTTGAACAATTTTTATAATAATGGTAGAACAGGAATGAGATTTCTCCTAAATGAATCGAGTTAACGATGAAGAATGAAAGATAACATCAAATTATCCGAATGATAGAAAAAATGAATTAGTGTTTTTCAAGTGTCAATTTCTTGCTCGAAATTAATTTGGCTGATTAAGAATTAGGTATTTTTTAAAAAAAAAAAAAACAAATTATATTGACTTATAACATTTTTAGCTATTTGGCTATTTAAAGCCAAATTGCATTCAAAAACTGATAATGGTCTTGAGATATATTCTTGGAATTTATTTTACGAAGCATTCCTCATTTATTCCTCTTCTAATTCTGTGATATTTAGATATTTAAATAAGGAAATTTATTTTTGTTCAAATCATTGTAGATATAATTAGCAAGATTTCTGGTGATATAATATTTCATTAATCAGTTACAAAAAGCAATCGACTTACGAGTACAAGTCAGTTATATGTATAAAAATATTCTCACGTTGCTTAAGAACCTTCTCATACTACTGAAACATTATTATCACATTTTAATAGTTTAATTTATTAAATGTGCTGAGCTAAATAAATGCGAGAGACTAACGTCAAAAATAAGGAAATCTTTATCATAACAAAATTAGTGATTATGTTTCCTCTATTAAATATATTGATTGTGACACCTTTACTTCCTATAATTTGCAGTGGGATTCTACAGATTTCATTGGAAAACGATATTGATCTCAATTCGACAAAATAGAAAAAGAGAAATTACTGCAGATATTTTTCAATTGTATTAATAAATACAATAAATCATTTGTGAAATTATATTTTCCTCAGCGATAATTTAAATTATATAAAAAAAAACATATAATATAAAAAAACAATTTAATAGTAAATCAGGTTAATATTTTTATAATAAAAAAGTTATCTTAAGTAATAAAATTATTTTACATAATAAATGAATTACAATTCAAGTTTATAAGTCAATTAACTTAATCTTGAATTGTAATTCATTTATAACATTTCTGAATGTAATTATTGGTGTCTATATCTTTGTATAATTTCTTGTTAAGGAAAATATGAAGGGCATTGTTTGCCCTTCATATTTTGCACATTGGTTTTAACCATTTAAAACATTAAAACACCGGCTTTAAACTTAAATTTTCTATTTGAAACACCGGTTTTAATCTTCCAAATGACCTTAAATTTTTAATATGGTAAACAATTTTAATAGTGTCGTAATACAAGGATTACTCTGAAATGTTTGAGATACGCGCAGACAAGAATTTACAAAATAAAAATAATAGTTTAATTTTAAAATACAAAGTATTTTAACTCAGAAGACGATTTTTTACTGACTTACTTCAACTTGTTTAGAGTAGAATAAATTTTAAACAGAAGAGAAAATGAAGTTGACGCGAGAACGTTTACGCGCTATGATTTTCTACGATTTTAAAGCAGGATTAAATCAAGAAGAATGCATTCAACGGTTGCAATTAGCTTTGGTGATGAATCTCCAGCTCGTGCTACTGTATTCAAAGTGTTTAGAGAATTTAGCAGAGGTCGCAATTTTCTGAAAGATGAAGAACACACAAGCAGGCCGCCGTCGGCAGAAATCCCGGATAATGTGTCTGCCATACGAAAAATGTTAATGGATGATAATCACTGTACCTATCAAATGATAGAAAAGGAACTTAACATTGGATCCACAGCCATGCACAAAATCATTCATGAAGAATTACATATGAAAAAAGTAGTTTACCGTTGGGTTCCCTATAATCTAACTGAGCACCAAAAAGAGGAGCATGTCAGAATAAGTAAAAAATCTCTTAAATTGCTAAATGATGGCGGCCACTGCATCATTTCTAAAATTGTAACAGGTGATGAAACGTACATACCATTTTTTGACGTTCCAACAAGTTAAGAAAGCAAACTATGGGTCTTTGAAGATGATCCCACACCGACAATGGTGAAAAAAACAACGCGCACTGAAAAAAGTAATATATGCCGTTTTCTTCAGAAGTACTGAATTGGTCAAAGTCATCAAGCTGGAAGGACAGAAGACAGTAACAGCAAACTGGTATACCACTAAATGTCTTCCAGATATTCTACAAGAACTGAATGTTAGGAGACTAATGCTTCACCATGACAATGCATCTTCACAAACAGCCAGATTAACAGTTGAGTTTCTTAAACAAAAACAAATTAAAGTGATCGAACATCCGCCATATTCACCTGATCTAGCTATGTGCGACTTTTGGTTATTCTTTAATCTAAAAAAGAACTTACGTGGACGTCGTTTTCATTCAGAAGAAGAGATTGATGCTGCTATAAATGCATTTTTTCCATCTATTTCAAGAAATGAATGGCTCGAGGCATTTTATCTGTGGAAAATTCGTCCACAAAAGTGCATTGATGCTGGAATAGACTACTTTGAACACACCTAAAATTTTGTACGTATAACTTGAAAAACCTAGTTGTATATTAAAAAATTTAGACTGACCCTCGTATAATCATAATTTGAGAGTAATTTTTGAATCCTAATTAAAGAAAAGTAAAGTAAAAAATATAAAAATAATTCAAATACATTAATCTCTTCATTATATAAAAATATAATATTTATTTTATGTTACTATTTTTGAAACTGAAAATGATAAACAATTTATAATATATAACACGTGAGAGTTTAAGAAATAAAGCTTAAAAAGAGTTGTATATATTCAGTTTTAAGTAAGATAGATACATTTATGTTTTACTGGCATGCTTTGTATACGAAAGTATGTCAGATTAAATGGCAGAGTCTTTTTTAATTTTTTTTCTTTGCAAAATGTAATCTGCTTTGTCTATAAAAAACCCTCCTGAAAAGAAAGATTTAGCAGATATACAGTTATATATATATATAAAAAAAGAAATACGTTTAGATGTTATTTTCTTCTTTAAATGGTGTAAAACACTTATTATGTTCCGTGATTTAAGTTTTTGTCAAAACAAACTTATATGTTAAAAATGTTAAGTGTATAATTTTTTTATTCTATGCTTTTAATATTCATCTTTTTAGTTCCTTTATATAAAACTTAAATAAGCATATTTTCATATTATATAGCAGTAAAAATTGAAATGTGTTCCCATCTTAAAAAATTCCTTTTATTTTAAAATTCAACATTCATGTTGTTAATTTAAAGAAATACTCTTTTGGAAAAAGATAAAAAATGGAAAAATTGTAAGTTCTTAATTTTCAATATTGCTTTCAAAATGCAAACAAATATCTAATTCTAAATAAATTAAAATGGGGTATAAAACAAAATTTTAAAACTTTAACATGGAATGTATTATTCTTTATCACATTTTCGTATTTCTATCTTTAAACAACGGCTACAGAGAGAATATCTCTTAGGAAGAAACTTCTTCGGCAGTGAGTCTAAATAATATGTTCAACAGCTCAAGTGGAAGAAACTTCTTTATTTTTTTATTTTCTTACATCAAGCATATCGATCTTTGATATCTTTTGCATCATAAAAGTGGCGGATTCAGTCCGGCGAAATAAGCCTTTACGCACTGTAGCTGAAACGCATTTACTTGGATCAGCGCAGCATTTCCAAGATAAGAAAATGAACAAATATGTATTGTTTTAAATATTTGAAGCAGAATTAATATTCTATGCACTTGTTTTCATATTTTCAGAGTGTTTATTCATTTTATTGTCCATGCAAAATTATTTTTGTGGTTTGTAAAGTATAAATATTTATAATTTTTTTTGAACTGATAGAAAATGTACTTTGTACTTTGAGATGTACATTGAAAATGTACTTTGAAATGTCAAATTCTATTTCTTAAAATTATATATGATAATTTTAATATGTATCGATAAGTTTGCATTTAAGTTTTTATGTTTCTAATCTTTCACGCAAAAAAAACTATTCATTTTTATATCAATTATACACTTGTAAATATTCAGCTTAAAATAATCTGTATATCTATATCTATATTGGTGGTCTTTAATATACATAATTAATTAAATAAACATTTAGACGTCGATAATATTCACGTATAAAACTAAAACGTCATTATTTTAATAATATATAAGAAAACAATAAAAATGAAATTTTAAAAGTTTTCAATTTTTGTTTCAAAAATAAAGATAAATTCCACAAATACTTTGGAATTTTTAACAATGTTAACAATAACAATGTTTTAATACATTAAATTGTTGATAAACTTGCACTAAAACTTTAGGTACTTTTTCAAAGATTACTTCCAGTGAGATTCAATGAGATGAGGTGAATAGAGTATTACTTAATTACTTTTCTCTGAGAATAAATGAGTATATTATGAAGAATAGTCGAAAATACAAATCAAATTTGAATAGATTTAAAAATTTCTAATGCTTATTACAATCAATCCCTTGAAAAGTTACTTTTGGAATTACATGTAATAGGGCATAGTAATTGAAAATTTTTCCTTTTACTAAACATAATTTCAAAAAATTCTGATATTTTGAAGATATTTCTATGTAGACTATTGACAATATTTCATTTTTTAAGTAAAAAGACTTATATAAATAATCATTTACATATTTTGTTTAACTTCAACTTTATGAAGCAAAAAAATTTTAATTGAATTCTGCAAATTACTCCTTAGACTAAAAGTAACCTATTTTGAAAAAATGGCTTTCAAATGGATATTTGCTTTACTATTTTGCAATACGTAATCCATTTATAACATGAAAAAAAAGAATTTCCCGTAATTTCTCATTTAAAAGGCTGTTTCGGAACTAAAATTTTATGAGAAGATTGTGAAAGAAATTTTTAATAGAGTAAAAGGTGAAATTGTGCTTCAATAATTTTTAATAAAATTATAAATTTCTATTGCTCAGATACTTAAGACATATGGCTATTTTGAGTTTATAAGAGTTCTCCTGAAATATGTTTATTATTAAATTTAATTACTTATTTTTAAATTATGGAAAAAAATATTATCAGCTGGCAATAATTAAAATTTTTAAATAGTTGACTTCTTTTTGAAAATAAATGGTTATGAAAATGTTATTTACCAATATGAAGCTTTTAAAGGAGGTAATTTTAAGAAAACACTTTCTCTCTTCTTCTCTAATTTAGCACATTTCTCAGTTTTTATATAGGCTAAATTTTTTCTGCATCCTAATGTTATTTTTACATATTATACTAGCTTATTCACAAAATTTAAAAAGTTATCTTTCTTTACGTAATGTATATCCATTATTCTAAAATCAATTTCAACAAGAGTCAATATTTGTTTCAATTAAAATATGATATTATTTTTCTATAATAATTGGATAATATTTTTCAATTAAATGACTTATGAAAAATTAATGATATTAATTAAGAAAAATATTTTTTGAATTTTATTCGAAATATATGTTTGAAATTTCACATACTCTTCAAAAGTTCTTCTTTTTTTCATTACTTCTTTTCTTGTATTTATCTATAAAATTTCATGCAAATTTATTTCTATGTTTGCAAATGATTACTTAGTAACCTTTTATCAATACTTATTGAAAAGTAATTAAAATTTCTTAAAACATTTGATCTTCTACTGCAACTAGAAATTTAATAGTCTTTTTAAAATATTGGTATTATATTTTAGTAATTATATTTAAAACTATTAAAAAACTTAACAATAACAAAAAGCTCAACAAAATTGTCAGCAAGCAGTCTTATACAATATATATATATATAAGAGGTTTTATATTTGAAAATAATATATTTGTCAAAGACAAAAGAGCACTTAAATATTATTGGAAAATTTTGACAGTATTAATGTTGGTTAACATAAATAAAATATTTTACCATATTAAACAATTAAGTAAATTATTAATCATATTATAAAATTAATTAAAAAATATTGTAAAGTAAAAGAATTTAATTTTTTTTAAATTATAGCAGGAAAATTTAAATTAATTGTATAAGTAGTAGTGATCATATGTCAAATAAACTAATAAAAGAATTATATATATATATATATATATATATATATAATTCTTTTATTAGTTATATTTCTATTTTTATTTTGTTAATTATGTGGATATTTGAGTTAATAAATTATTATTTAGTCTTCTCTTCATAAAACAAATGAAACTTGGTGAAGAAGAGCTTCGTAAGTTTTAGTCTTCATTTATTATGTCGTCATAAAAACTATTTCAAAAGTACATGTAATGATGTTTTCAATCAATAAGTTCATTTATTCCTAGTATGAATATGCATATTTTAATGTAAAATATTTTAGCATGTATAAGAAACTAACAAAATAAGCCATCGTGCATTAAATAAAAAGATTTTAAATTCTAGTATAAATATAATAAAAAAAAGAGCAAATTCTTTCCTATAATGATTCATACACTTGAGACGATTATCTTATTGTTAAGTGTTTTGTTCTTTTCTTTTCTTCCTTTGAAGCGCAATGATTAGAGAAGTTAAACGTCTTATTCATTTTGTTTCTCTTATGGAGCAACACTTTGTGTGCATTTCTTTGCCTGAACTTTAATGCGTTTCCCAAGATAAATAAATTAATTCTATTTCTTTTTTGTTTTTTTTTTTTGAGGAAAAGAGAGAAAAACTATTTGCTTAGAGAAAGAAATGCATTGGCATCCTAGAATAAGATAAACTACTTTAATTTAAAATTGATTTAGAATAGTTTAAGGCTAGAGATGTAGTTTCTTTGGATTCAAACAAATTAAGACACTATTTTTTTACGTGTTCGCATATAATTTTTCAAATAAAATCAATTATTTCCATTAGATTCTTGCTTTTATTTTTGCATTCATGTTAATTTTTTAATGTAATGTTAAAGATTGTCGCTAAGCATTTCATAAAAAGTTAGATTTTGATGAAGTGGCTATTGGTGAATAATGCATGCTCTTCTCTGAGAAACTGCACTTGACAAAAAATTGCAATTTGTTTTCTACTTTTGTTATGTGACAATTTTGAAGTCCATGTAAAATTGTTTGTGTGTTTCTTGAGAATGATTAAAATAAGTATTAGTTTGTACTTAATAGTTATTTCTTCAATACGAATAATTAATTATACTCATAATAATATAACTAATTTACTTATTATTAATTTTGTCAGGGTTATTTATGATTTCACATTTTAATGTATGTCTATTGATAAAAGGTTAATTCCTACCTTAACGATTCAATGATATAAAAATTCCACAAGTAAATTATCTATTGAGTTAATTATTAATTATTCATAGAATTAAATCTTATGGAATGTATTGTTAAAATAAAAACAGTATATAGGATCATCACATGTATTTAAAAGTATCTTTGGATTTTGTGTGTAAAATTATTTTCTATTTGAATATGAAAATGTATGAAGCAAAGTATGAGTTTAGAATACTCTTATTATTTTTAAAATTCATTTACTGCAGCAAAACGTTACATAAACCTATGTTTAATATGGTTTGTTTAACTATCTCAAAACAGATTTGAAGAGAAAACATGAATAATATTTATGAAAAATATGTTAATTTTATGAAATCTTAAAAATATATTTACACATTTCTCTGAATATTTTATTTTAATATTCTTTTATGCACGTGCAATTTATAAAGAAATTTCCTTTCAAACTATGGAATAGTGACCAAAATTTACCATTCTCTATTATGTCTTTTCTGATTGATGAATTTTCAATCTGTAGTGATTTCTTTTTCTGACTTCCAAACAACATGAAATTTTCTTTTGATATGATAATTCAGAACATATGCAGTCTCAAATATATCACTTTCACTCCTTCTATATTAATTCTTTTCATGATTTTATAATTATCCTGCAAAATAGTTTCTAAAACATAAAGCGCACTCAATTTGTTCCTGGTCATTTTATATTCTGAGACTAGAAAGTCATAATTTAGATTAGAGTTTTTAATTTATACTTTTGACAACGCATCTAATATGTTGTTCGATGTTCGCTCAGTATTATTATAATATGCTTTACCACTCTGTATGTTTTTTTACAATGACATTTGATTTCGCATCTGTTAAAAATAATTCACATCCTACTAGATCTGCCATTGTTAAACTGTACTTGCAGAAAACGACAACTGCTCATGGAGTTACTCCACTGAAACTCATTGAAAATATTTCAAATGCTTTTAAACGTATGACATTTATACACTCTTTAGCTCTTACACAGAATTCAAAACTTCTATAATATAAGATAAGTGATCACATTATTCAGCAATGTTTCAAAGATTATGAGATGAAAAGTTGGTTGATGATAAAGATGTGTATGGGAATGCTTCGATACTAATACTAAAGTTTTGTATTCGTTTTAATCTTAAGCTTCATTTTTTTGAATTATTTTAATATAATTCCATCGTATAATCTATAAGAAATCCTAAACTTGAGAGTGAAAATGGTTCAGAAAATAGATAGTTAAATTTATTAAATCAAATAATTTCATTTTAAAAGAAATATTTATAAATAAAATTATATGATGTTAATTTTGTTTAATAAATGAATACCTGAAATATGTAAACTGCATAGTTAAATTCATTTTAATTTTTTACTTCTTCATGCAAAGTATGAAAGGAATTATATTGAATTATGTTTATAAGAAAATTTAAAACTGTAAATTTTTTAAAGTTTTCCAGTTTTAAAGTGTTTTACTTTATTGTTTTAAAAACCCAAGCAAAATGAGTTTTGCTTGCATTTTTAAAATAATAAAGGTTAAATAACAAATCTGCATTTACTACATTCTCACAATTATTTCAATTATTGACTAATTAAATAAATTAACATTATTAAATCAAGATGTTAAACATGAAATTACTTGCAATAATGATTTTATTTTTCTTATTATTTTGAAAATAAGAACTATTATATGAATATTATCTTTTTCTCTTAATAATTAACATTATGAATTAAGACAAAAATATGTTAATGCAGCATATTATTTTCGATAGTAATTTCATCTTATATTTTCCCAATAAGTTTTGCGATCAGCGTTATAAAAAAACCAACGACACATCATTCTTAAAAACAACAATATGGAACACCACGGTTATATAAAAAAGCTTATTTTTTTCATCATAGAAACAATTTTTCATAAAATAGTCATTATGATGAGATTTATTTTTTAAAATTATCGACACTCAATTACCATTATTTTCTATTTTGGTGGAAATCAAATATAATTACCATATTAAAAAGGAGTTTCTGATAATTCAGAAAATTTATATCCTTTTCAGCAAACTTCATTTAGTCACTTCATAAGTAATAAACATTCACAAGATTCGATAATAATTTTAACCGAAGTATTTGCTTAGTACTAAAATCAGGATATTGTTAGACAGCAAAGAGAAATGATTTCGTAATTTTAAAGTCACAATATGATTTTCTTATAAAAAATCTGCCATATCTTTTTTTTTTCAAATATAAATTGTTTATTATTTTAAACAAGTGTTGTAATTTTTACCCAAACGGAAAGCTAGAAATTTCACAAATATATTTTAAAAATATAACGCAGATCTGATATTGTAAATATTTATAATTTTAAAATTACATAAATATTTTATTACTTGGGAAATCTGTTAATTTTATAATATTGTTTATGAAAATAGTTACTTCATTTACTTTTAACAAACTTGCATTTTTGAAAAAGTTTTAATTCTGCGAAACTTTTAGGAGTAATAAAAGTTTTTTTGTGTGGTAGTGTGAATTTATTTTTAGCACCAGTGAAAACTTTTCAAATGGAGAACTAATTCTAGATTTGAAGGGACTGGTAGTAACGATAAGGTATTAAAGATTAAAACATCCATCACGTTTGGTCGTAAGTACCGAGTGAATTTCTTCATGCCCATCGTATCCAATATATTACGTTGCAAAGAAAGGCATTTAAGTTCGTATTTTTGTCCCTCGTGTAGTAGAGAATGATTCCTGATGGCCTTCTTTTCGTAGTAAACTGGTTTATTGCGGATGTCACTATTCTTACACGTGTAGTGTATTTTCACTTTAGAATTTGACACTATTTATAGAACTGTTTTTCTCTATGCATAAATTATTACTATTTTCATATTACTTTTATCAAAAATAAAGATACTGATAATGTTAAAAATTCGTAAACTTGAGATAACAATTTTTTTTTTTTATTTTTAAAAATTATAATAAGATTACAGTTACATAAGACATCATTTATGTAAGACAAAGTAATAAAATTATTGTCTAAATGAAATATAACTAAAACGTGTAAAAATGTTAGCTTTGCTCTATTATTACCTAATTTATTTACGCATTAATCTTATTTTAACTTTCATCATATTAAATAAAAGAAATTTTAATAAATTCATAGAGTAGATTAATATAATTTACATATAATTTACAAATAATATAATTTACATATAGAACATATAATTTGCGAAAAAAACTTGTGATGGTAACGTAAGTTAAAAAAAAACCTAAATTAATGCATTTCATCAATTTCTATGGAAGAATTGAATTAAATTTATGCATAAAGTTTTGAAATATTTAATAACATACAAACAAACTCTTTATAAAGACTTAATCACGGTGTCATAAAATGGCTTATATGAAGAAGAAAAGAAAAAATATTTAGGCTTCGTTTTTCAACAAGAGTTATGCGATGCATTTTGTTAAATGATCATAACATACTTTTTAGCAAATGGGTTATTTTATTTATTGATTATATATATTAATTCATCTGAAAATGGTATGTGGTGTAATATCGATTGTATAGTTCATATCAATTGTTGTTATATCAGCATACTTCCCTTTACCTAGTTTTCAGTTAGGCTCAACCTGTTAGTGGAAGTAGATGGTTTTAAATTTTTAAATATAGAATCAGGTATCAAACAGAGGAGCAAATAATACTTAATAACCCCATAATAATAACCCCAGCAGGAATTTTTTATTGGTAAGATATTGAGACCACGTACTCTTTTTTTACGCCCTAGACAAACATTTATCTCAGTCTCCTTATTGTTAAGTTTTCTGATGCAACTGTAGTTTTTTGATGAAAATTAACAAACTTTACAACATAGAATTATTGATTGATCATTCGAAAATTCTAGGCAACCAATCAACAAACTCATTCTATTTGTAAAACTGTTTAATTAATAAAAACTGTTATTATATAAAAAGCTAATCTAAATAAGTTAACACTAAAATTAATTAATTCAATTTCTAAAGATCTAATAATTCTTTATTTGGCTGCGTTTATGTTTATGTTATAAGGTAATTCACATATAAACTCCAATTCTTACACTGAATTTTTGTAAATTAATAATAAAAACTCTAAAATTAATGTTATTTGAGAAAAATATTATACCTTGAATGTAATTAATTTCTCCTGGAAAATTCTCAGGCTAAACACGTGTAGAATTCAAAATATTTCATTAAATGCTTATTAAAACTAACTCAGTTTCTCGAATTAAGTTAGAAAACTTTGCAACATATTTTAAAGCAAGAATATATTAAACTTTATTTAAACGGATGAAGTTTTAAAAATATTCCTAATAAAAATAGCTGACATAAAAATGACTTTTTATGTCAGCTTGTGGAAAACATGGCATTAGGGTTACTTTATCACTAGCATTATACTCACATTAATTTTGGTGAAAAATGTCCTCGTCATGAATGGCTTGGACGCCATCATTTCTCAATTTTAACCAGGTGAGAACAGGTCATTTATTTAAGTGATCTAAGTACTAGAAGAAATATTGTTGTGACAGATGTTCAAAGAGTGTACGTCAAGCTAATTAACAATTGTATTAAGGTACAAATAAATTTGGTTTGGTGTATTTCAATAGACATATGCATATAAATATTTTTTTAATAAAATCATATTTAATTACCATACTTATGTATTTATATAGCAATAAACTTCAAAACGTTAAATAAAACACAATCTGAATACATTCTCTTATGATTTTTATAATTATTTCTATAAGCTTTTAGATGCTCAGAAAATGCATGAAACCTTAATCTAAAATTTTTTTTCTATCAACAATTGAAATAAAACTAGATATTAATGAGCTCATTAGATTTTAAATTGGATTATTAATTTTAATAGGATATCAAGATATTATTTTATGATTTCCACAGTCAATATCTTAAAGACTGACAAACACTAAGTAATTTTGACAAAACAAGATTTTCACATATTCAGGAAAGGATTTCAATTTTCAACCATTTTGTGTATGATCAAGGCGACATTATATTTTAAAAATTTAACATAGGTTGATTTGTTTCATATTTGAACTTTTAATAGTAAATCAATAAATGTCATTTTCATTTATGAAATTTTTTTTTCTGATAAAACTCTTGTAATAATGTTCATTATTTTTACATTGTAAGTTTTTGTAGATTCACTAAAACTATTATTACTTGCTTGCAAATGTATTCGCTTTCTTTGATTTACTTTGTTACTTTTTTTTAAATTGAGGTGAATCCATGCTTACTTTCACATGAATTAACTCGTTAATTAATCTAAATGTGGAAGAATTAAAAAAATAGTTTATTTTTTAACAAGGGTACTTTGGATGATTAGAGTTTTACATTATTTTTGGAGATTAAGATTAAGACTGAATCTTAAATTTTCATAAATAGAGTTATAGATTTCCTAATACTGTTCCACAAAATGTTTAAATAAAATATTTTGTGATAAACATTAATTTTAATTATTTCTGTTTCTATATTAAGAACAGATGTTTGCATTTTCAGACTTCAAAATACATGCCAAAAATGAATAGTCGTCCATGTTTAAATTACAGAGATTAGTAAAATTTATTTCTAAATATTTGTAACATGTAAATGTTTATAGTTTAATTAAAGAGATCAAAATTATTTAATTTATTAATGCACAAATATGTATTTTATTCATGTAACGGTTACTAGAACTTGAAAGCATAACTATTGTATGCTCGCAATAAAAATTAGAACTCAATAATCATGTCTACTTGAGTAAAAAGAAATCTGAGGTCACTATCATTTTGTTGTCAAGAAATTGAAACCAAATTTATAATTGAAAAAAACAATTTATTAGAATTAGTATGTGTTTTCTTTTATAATAATTTCATAAACAATACATCTAAACACAAAACTGATTCAAATTTTAGTAAATTGATACATATTTAATTAAATATATTATGAATACATTTAAAACACCCTCAAAAATTTCCTTCAACGTAAAAATTATTTTTAAAATATTAATATTGATATCAATTACTATAAAGTAGAAAAATGTAATAACGTCGAAGTACTTCTACAATATGGTTTTGTAATTTTAGTCATTTGTAGTTAAAATTTGATAGACTGTTAGTCTGAGTGTTAAAAAACAACTATACGTTTAATATATTTTATAGTTCAATTCAGTTGTTTAAGTTAACACTTTCTGTTGAAGATAAATGAAGTTTCCGTAAACTATAATTCAAAAGAAAATATTTCTTGACGTTTGTATATGTGTTGAGGTTTCAAAATTTTGAGTGTGATATTTTATAGTTCAATACGTTTAATATACGTTTAATATTAACTATATGTTTAATATATTTTATAGTTCAATTCAATTGTTTAAGTTATCACTTTCTGTTGAAGATAAATGAAGCTTCCGTAAACTATAATTCAAAAGAAAATATTTCCTGACGTTTGTATATCTGTTGAGGTTTCAAAGTTTTGAGTGTGATATTTTAAAGATACAATTTCTCTTTTATTGGAATTTGTAGTATTACTATATTTATTTCATTTATTTCACTTACTTCAGCTTTTGCAATGCTTCTTTGACTGAAGACTTGATAGAAAGTATTACATCGATTTCCTTTTTGTCAAATTAGCGATATATTTAATGTTTCTTTTAGTAAAAAATTTTACAAACTCTCACATAAGTTTGTTTTAAAAAAAAAGCTATTTATTTATCTTTTAAGAATGATTTAGATCATGAAATTTTGTTATAGGAAATATATATTTGTATTGCTACTTTTTGTTATTACTTATATATTTGTATTACTAGAGTAATTTTTACAAAGGGTAATTTTGTTTTAGTTGTATTCAATTAGAAAATATTTTTAAACCATTCCCTACATAAGTTCATTTTTTAAATATTCTTTTCTTATAAACGGATATTTTCACTTTATTATAACAGTAAATTAATCTGGTTGTTTTCTTTACAAATAACTAAATATTTTATATAAAGAATGGTTAAATTAAATGACAAGGTTTGTTTATTCCAAGCACACATAATTTTTTTTAATAAAATAAGCTCAGTTGCATAATGTCAAACATAACTTCTACTGTCAATTTTGATCATTCTCCAGACATTGGATATAGTTTGTCACTCTATGGTATCCTTAAGCACAGGAAGGTGAATTCAATCAGGATCTTAGATTAAAAGCTTCAAGTCGTTAAAATTATTATTGGTCAAGGTTTAATAAGACTATATATAAGCTGTTAAACTAAAGTCCTAAGTGCTATCATTTTAAATATTATCTCGTTTTTTAATTCTTTACAGAATCAACTTTTCTTACAAAGAACACACATTATCTTTCTAAGTCCAGTTAAGCACACTAAAGTCCTATTAAAGTTATGTTTTTTTTTAAATATAAAAGAGCTACAAGGACTAATTTTAACAACTTAAATAAAATATTCATAAGTATTAGGTTGGGGAAAAATAAATCCATTATTTTTACGTGAACTTTATGTAACTTCTTTTGGATTCACTTTGTAAAAAGGTTTAAACCAGTTTTCATGTAGATTTTTAGGTCTTGCGCTTTACGACTGCTGACATGCGGTTAACTTCGATTATTTTTTGATATTTTATGGACATTTTCGTCGATGCTGTATCTACATGCGAGGTGCATCTCTAACATCAAAAATACCCGAACGGAATCGACAAAACAATATTGTACGTAACTGGTTGTTACAGTCGATATAGGACGATAAACAACTTTCACAATTTTGGCCACCCGGCTATCTTTTTCGCCGTTACAAGAGAAAAACGAAAATGCATCGAATTTTCTATTTGTTGTGTTCCATTTTTAAAGCCTTGTACTTGTAACTGAATTAATCAAACAAAAAAACCACAAGAGTATATTTTAGTGTCAAATGTCACTTTTCCAACGAGCATAAATCTGAAATTGTTTGATAGATACCTCACGAGATATCGATGACTACAGACGTCTACCGAAAAAATAATGGATTACTTTTTCCCTAACCTAATATTTACTTGTAATATTAGCATGACTTCGTATTTAATTTTATTTAAACTTGATAAAATTAATAATTGTTAATATAATAATAAATTGCAACTTTCTATTGCCCGATCTTTTACAATAATTTTTCATCGAAAAAAAAACTTATTTAGTTTTTACGAAAATTTACTGTAAAAGATCAGGAAATGATTGTAAAGATCTTCATATGTATGCACAAATAATTTGCAAGATGAATTTCACCACATAAGAACAGTAATTTCAAGTAAAAATAGTTTTAAATGGATACAAGCAATATATTTTCAACACTTTTCCCCATATTTATACTAGAAAAAATTGTAATTACTTTGAAATACTTTATTTTTCATTATTCGTAATAATAAAAATAGTTAAATTCATATTTTACATACATTATGGACATTAGTATTACGTTTAAAGAAAGCGAGGAAAATGTAATTAAAAAAACTGCAATACGTACACTCTCAATTTTATCATGTATAAATTCATTTCAATAAATTTAGTTGCAATAAAATAAAATAATATTTTGAAACTACTCTCCTAACTTTCATTTAAGCAAGCTAATTATCTGTTATTAGGTAAAAAAATTGTATGTTTAATCCAAGATTAAATTACATTCCCTTTTTATGTTCTTTGTTAAATATTGACATTTATGATATTACACAAAATGTTCGTGTCATGTTTAAAAATATAAAATACATAACTACTTAATGAAAAATTTTTTGAAGAAAAAATAAATGTCAACTCGATTTCTTGAATCGAGTTTTGAAGTCAATGACATCTATTAACAAAAGCAGCATTGCGTGATTTTTACACTCAGTTTTTAAGGCGGTAAATGGCATTTACTCTCGAACGAAAGATGCTATGTATGAATTTATATCATAAAGAAGAAAATTGAAAAAGGACATAAAATCTCTTTCAAGTAGTTTCTATCAAATATAAATATGATCAAATAATATTTCAAACCAGTTTATATAGAAAATGTTTCAAACCAAAATGAAAATATTTGTTTCTTTATTTAAATTGAAATATTTGTAGTTGTATTTAAAATTCAGAACAGTTTCTACAATCAAAAGAAATTAGATAAAGTTAAAAGTTAACAATCAAGCAAAATAATTCAAATATTAAAAATATAAACATTGTTATAACAAAAAATATCAGTCTCTTATTATGTTAATTATTCCAAATTATCATAAAGAAAATAAAAAATATATAAATATTGGCAAATTTTATTTAATAAGAATGTTGATATTCTTATATTAACTGTTAGTTATTATTATAATAAATTAAATCTAAATAATGATTTTTATCATAAATATTAATTCATAAAATTTCAGTTGTTATTAAGATTAAATACTAGAACTCTTTTCTATAGGTGACGTCACGTGTGGCTAAGGAGTTGTGTCGTTGAGAAATAAAGAAATTTACACTTTTTTATAAAATTTAGGCAAAGTGCAGTTTACACCTGTGTATTCAAATTCAATTCAATGCATTTGTGCAGGATGTCAAAGATTGTTCAAAATCTGAATGAATATTATTTTATATTATACTTTTTAAAATTTATTCTCTCCAAATATAGAAATTGAAATTTAATGATGAAAATAAATTAAATTTTCTAACAAAACTATTTAATTTACTCTATCTTAATTATTTAAAAACAGTGTAAAAAAAAAAAAAAAAAAAAAAAAAAAAAAAAAAAAAAAAACAAGTGTAAAAACTTCACAGAGGGAATAGAATATTTGAATCCAATATTAATGAAATCATTTAATGAGTCATTTCCATTCATATAAAATCATTTCTCATGTTATGTTAAATGAATACATGAAAAATTAATAAATTATTTCACTATTTATTATCAGGTTGTAGAGAGAATTAATGCATTAAAGCCTAGCCATGATGTATATAAATATTAAAATTTTACAAAATTCTCCATTGAGAACCTAAATCTACACTTTTATTTTATGTATTTTGAAAACTTCGAATTTATTATGATATACTTGAAACCAGGATGTTGTTAAAATTAAATATTTACATTCAAATTTGCTTTTTTTTTGTAGTTGCTCTATAGCTTTACTAATTATAAAAATGTATTGATTAAAAATAAAAGAAAGATGCTTACATCTATTAAATATAAAGGAAATCGGTTAATAGGTATAAAATGTCCAATGGCGGAGTGGTAACGCTTTTTGCTCCCTTTACACAGGTCAAATGTTCTGTCCTGGCACTGAGCTAGGACGATTCAGCCTTTCATCTCTTCATTGAGTCGGTAAAACTGAGTACCTAGCATGCTTGGGAACTAAACACGTCGTGTATCGTGATAAGCTGACCACTTAAGACGGACAAATATTTCGCAAACCAGAAACTTCGATCAAACAAAATGTGCTCAGTAGGATCATAGATGGGTTGTTGTGTTCCAGAGTTTTTTTTTTTTTTTTTTAGTTTAGTTTAGTTAATTATATATTAAGAGAAGGTTTGTGAAGTATTTTTTTATATTGAAGTGAACAACACATTACATATCTTCTACATTTTTTTTAAAAAAAAATTCAAATTTTCATTAATAAAATTTATATAGCGATAAAATGCACTTAATTTTACAAAATCGAATTTAGACGGGTTTTCGTATTTTCATCTATTTATAGGTAAAAATATTTATGTTAAATGTTTCACTGATAAGTAGACGTAATTCATATATAATATCTTTTATCCCTAATAATTAAATAAAGTTCTTATAATTAATAAAATATTTATACATGTAAACGTTATTAATCATTAGATTAATATCTTATATCAGCTACAAATCATACTATTTTAGAGATGATAACATTTACCATGCATCATATATGAGATCACAAAAATACGAAAAACAAGCTTTCTTAAGAAACACAAAAGTTTTGCAATCAAGTGTATTTTATTCATGTTTCTTAGATGAAATCATTATTGTCTAATAAGGATATTTAATAAAATATTAAATTAAAAAAATAACAAATTATTTGTTATAACGGAAGAAAATGAATTTAAATTAATGTATGACATAAAAATATTATTATATATGTCTCATTTAAATCAAGCAAAATGCTAAACAAATCTGTTTTTGAAATATATTTCCCTACAGTATATAATCTCGATTTATAACCCTGAAATTTTGATATGGATGTTCTAATTATTGACTTTAATTTAAAAGGTTCTAAGAAATGTTTAAAAAGTTAGGAATATTGTATGTACAAAAGAATGAATTATCGTTTATATATCACTAGCAATGTTAAATATGCCCATTATTAATGAGACTTCCATATAGAGAAACATATCCACATATTATTTTTATTAAAATCTTATTTTCCCTCCTATTATCGCAACTTCTCTCAAAGAATCAGAGAACTATTTTCATTAAATTTAAATATCCTATTTAATGCTTTTATTTTTCTATTTTCAAAACGAAATACATTCTAACTGTCTTTATGCTTTTATAACAACTGACAAATTTAAAAAAAAACAATTAATAACTTCCTTTTGAAAGCTGGTCTTCGAAACGAAAATAAATAAACGAAATAACAAAAACATATAACGAAATAACAAAATTCTTTAAAAATAATCTAAAAAATTCTTTCTTACTTTCTTTTGTTTTCTTGCAATTTTTTTATTAAAAATCATTATAATGCATTCTCCGTAGTTTTTGAAGAAATTAAATATATAATTTTTTGTGTAAGAACAAGTTTATTTTTAAAACGTGCCATTCTTCTTTGAAACTCTTTTGTAATACTTCTAGTTTTAAAAGTTTTGAAGCTGTAATTGCATAATAACAAGGGTTGTTCTGCACGAAGTAGGTTTTATTGCATGAAGAAAAGAGAAACAATAATAAAAAACTATGCAAAATGAAGCTTTACTCCTCGAGATGTTATAATGCGAGCTGTTGAATGTGAAAAAAGGTCTGTATTAGTTTGTTGCTTATTTGGTAAAGAAACAAATTACTTTTTGCGAAATTATAAAATAATAATTTTATTAATATTAAAATGATATAGTAGTAATAATAGCTTTATTAATAATAAAATGTTAATCAATGTAAGATAAAAATCTGAAATAAAGTAAATTCAAAACCTTCTATTGAAATGGATATAAATATGATAAGTTTTTTTAATCAATTGAAATTAAAACACGCATTTAGTTTTATTCAAGTATTTTTATTTTATTGAAAACATATGTTTCACATTCATCATATATATTTATTTTTATCATCTAATCAAATGAATTAAACAATCACTGAATTATTTTGCAAAAAAAAGCTTTACAAATAAATTTTCTTTCCCTTTATTTGTTTTCAAAAAATTGAATTAAAAAGTTTATTTTATCCACTTGCATAATTCTTGGAACATTAAAGATGTACCGATTTGAAATATTTCTTCTTTTTTTTTTATCAAAGCAAAATGCAAAAATATTATAGATGAAATAAAGTAAAAATAAGAAGAAAATAAAAATAAAATTTGTTACTCTTCTTTCCAATCTCAGAATTTAAATAGTTTAATACTTTTAGAAACAGTATTAAAATAATGGAAACTTATTTTACCTTTCAGATAGTCTATGCAAAACTAATTTATAAGTCTTTGATTTATTTTTATAATATAAGAAATTTTCATAACTTCGTATTCAATTCTGATTATCAGAGAAAATTGCCTACTCTATCAGGAATTTAATGTATAAATTAAATAACCTATTAAAATTTGCATATCAAAATTTCATGTTCAAATTAAAATTGTTATTTTAAAACCTTAGTATTTTTTTCTTATTCCAGTAAACCTTATCTTTAAGTAATATATTTTCTATTTTTAATGTTAAAATTGTACATATTTGGTTAAATGGGAGAAACTAAAAATTCTATTACAACTTAAGCAAATAAGGGTATAAATTAATTGTTTATAAATCTAAAATAATTGAATTATAGACAATAACATGAAAAACATATTTCTAAGAGAATAAAAATATATATACTGATTTTTGTAATGAAATTATTATTATGTTATTCACAAAAATAAAATATTATTGTAACGTTAATAAGCATAACATTAATGTATTTTGAATAAATCAACATTAGAAATTATCATAAATTTATAAAAAATAAATATTATAAAAAATAATAAAATTAATAACAATTCTGTAAATTGTGAATAATATTTATGTAAATCTTGGATAAAGATTTCAAAAGTCTAACAAGTAGAAGATACAGTAATTTACAAAAAAAAAAAAAAAAAAAAATTTTTTTTAAATTATTCTCATTGTAATTAGTCTTAATTTGTATGTAAACCTTTGTAAATAAACAAGCTAATTTTAAGCTCCTGTTTTACAAATGTTATAAATTATTAAAATGTATTGCAAGAATTCGTAAAAATAAATTTTACTCATTTTTTATAATTATGCTTAGAAATATTATCCAGCAATTAGAATTGTAAAATAATTACTAAAACTCCGTTAAAATTAAGAAACTAAAGCTTATAAGTAATTCTCAAAAATTAATAATAATAACAAATTAAAGTTGTTTGAATATTTGTATTTAGGTGTTTTTTTATTATTTCATTTTGAAGTAAAATGTTTTAAAGTAGCTTAAAAATATTAAATCGTATTTTAATATCATGATTGTAATCAATGCAATCCTAAGCATTTTGCAGTAAAGTAAATAAATTTAGTCGTATTTTTACCTGTTTTTTTTAAAAAAATCAGCTATTAAATAAATATAAGTAGTCAATAAATAAATAGAAAACAAAATTAAATTAAGAAATAGAAGTACTATTTGAGATTAGGCCCTATCTGAATATTGCATTTAGCTATGAATACCAAAACTGTGCCTTACTTAAGTATTGCACAGTTTCGGTCTTCATAGCTAAATGCTATTTAATAAATAATATAATCGTATTATTTATTAACTATTTAATAAATAATATAATCGTATTATTTATTAACTATTTAAAAAATAATATAATCGTTGTATGAAAACACTCGGTGGAACATAAATTCACTTATATTTGTGTGTCAAGTGTTGACATAAGTTATTCTTTTCAGCCTTCGAATTTAATATTTTCGATTTTTTTCATACATAACTTCGGAAAAATTAAGCATGTGATTTAATATGGTCGAAACGAGCTCAAATGTTAATTAGTCAGTTTAATACACTACCTGCAAACAATAATTAGGAAATATAAGTTTAATTTCTTGGATCAATCAGAAGTATATTTTACTATAAGTGCCGTTAATTGACCATTTTGTGAAGATTTTCATTGTGCGGAAAATGTCAATGGGCTAAGACACATGCAGCAAAAATGTAATCAAAATCAAAAATAAAAACTTAAATGGAAATAAATGCTTTTAATAATCTATGAGAAAATTTCAAACATAGATTGCATCATTTGAAATATTCTCTATAATTCAATCTATAAGATTGCGACTTTAATTAAAACGGATCTGCAGTTTTTAGAATATTATGTTCTTGAAAGTAGCAGGAAATGGAAATCTTTTGTCATGTGAAATAATGAATTGCTTCAAATAATTCTTAAAGCTTCAACCGTGGTTAAAGTTTAGGATATATTTTTTTTGTAAAATTGACCTTTCACATTAAATATATACTAATACAAAGTATTCAGCTTGTTTTAAACATAAAACTACGTTGGCGGGTAGTGCAAAAAGTTGCACTACCGTTTAATGTAATTTATGTGATTGAAAAATCATTCACAGATCACAAAACTTTCTAAACTTTCTAATGACGTCATTTTAAATAACTGTTATTATATTTGTGTTTACATTTGTGCTTTGTTTTTTGATTTTAAATGTACTAGTATTGCATTTGAATTATTAGCAATGACATAGACGGTAAAAATTTTAATATTAGGAGACTTTCTTGCTAAAATACCTGCTATAAAAGCGTAAGCGGAAAGACAATAAATTTAATATTAATTTTATTACTTAAAATAAATACTGTGAGATAAATTTTTTAAAATTATGAAATTTTAAGAAGGAGTATACTTTAAGAAATCATTTTAATTTTAGTTTAATTAACTAACTCGAAATATAAGTAAACTATATTTCAAATTAGTAATATATTAAAAATAATGGAATTCTATTTAATGAATGCAGGCTACATGCTTTTATCAAATTTAAAATTTTTGTTGCTTAATTAGCTATCTTATTATAAAATCATTACAATTTAACATAGTAGCGTTGATAGCAGTATTTTAAGTGCAATTTTCTTGCAATGTTTAAAGCTTCTCTCGAGGAAAAAAATCTAAGGGTAGGAAACTTAATTTAAAAACGTTAATATTTCAAACGAAGTAATTTCATGTAAGGTTTAATTTCATTAAATACATTACTATCATTTATTACGACTTAGTCTTTGTTTAATTTAAAAATGTCATATAGATTTTTGTTTTTCTTAATTTCAAAATCTTGAAAATAGATGTTCATTTTTTCTTCATATTATTTTTGACTAAAAATAACATCCCCTTTGATTAAATTTACATTTTACATACAAAAATAAAATGAAATATGTTTTGCTTCACTAAATTAAAAAAATTCACTTATTATTATATGTAATTAAATAACAAATAAGCTCAAATAAACAAAATTTGAGCAATATAAATATATTTCATTTTTTTAAATTTATCAAATTTTAAGTAAATCTGTATCTTAGAATGAATATAATTAAAATTTTAAATATTTATTTCAAACATGATATTATTTTGGTAAACATGGTAATACGTGGTAAAACGGTATTACTATAATATTTAATTTTAATATTGCAATATCAGTTTTATATTTTTGAAAACTATTTCTCCAAAGTCCTTAAGAATCAAAATAAGTTTCAATATTTAAAAGAAGGTATAATGATACAAAATTAGTTTTCATAAAAAATATTTACTAAGATTTAATAGCTTATAATTTAGAAATGCATACTTGGCCAATTATTTATAATATGAAAAAAGTATACTTTATAAATTTTACTAGTATTTTATTAAGAATTTAATAATTTCAAACGTCCATAAAATATTAACATTATATCAAGTTTAATTTTTTAAATTTGGTAAGTATTTGTCACGTCTAATTTGCAATTTGAATAAAGTTTCTTCCATGATGTTCAGAATTTATATAGATAAGTGTTGAATTAACAGGAAACTATGATAAAATCCTTTAAAATTTTATTATTATTCATTTTCTTGTGTAACAATATACTATTTTGTTCATATTATGTTGTTCATACTATTTTGTTCATATTAGTTAATATACTATATTCTCTAAGTTATTAATAGTACTGTTTGAAACCTTTTAATAACACATTTATATCATGAAATATTATCTAGTTAAAAGTCTAACTAAGTACTATCTAACTAATCATTACTAAAAGCAACATAGCACAGTGAATACTTCGTAAAACGAAGTAAAATAAAAATTTTAATAGGTAAAGTCTGTTTTTTTACATACAATAAATTCATTAATACAATTCCATAAAGTTTATCTTTTGTTTAAGTTTATTGTTATTAATAGCCACTTTCAGCAATAATTTCATAAATAAATTTTCGTGATCAAACAGTGGCTGCTAATGTTGTATGCAAAAGAATGTAAACTTAATAATATTAAACTAATTAGATAATTAAAAAGCAGATCTTACACTATTTTTTAGTTTTGTGATAGAATTTGATAACAGCTAAATCAATGTTACACCTTTTTGTTTGGAAAATTAAATTTTTTGGAATATAAATGCAAAATTAATGCCAACTTATATTATTAAAAATTTTATGTTAAGTATCCTTAAATTTCAGTAGGTATATTAACTAAAACATTAAATAACATAAATATGGTATTAAAATTTCTTTGAAGTTTAAATATATAATTTTAAAAATTGAAAAAAAAAAATGTATAAATAGGGAACAAAATAAGAAGTTTATCGGATAATTTCAAAATAATAAAAATTTTATTTTAACTAATAGTGTTTTTCTTACTGAAATCCCTAAATGTAAATCCAAAAAGTCTTTTAAGGCACTCAAATAATATTATTAAAATTTCTTTTGTTTAAATTTATTAAAAAAAATATTGTTTAAAATTAATCCTTAAATTGACTTAAACAAAAGTTTTTTTTTAAAAAAGGTAATTCAAAAACCTATTTGATTTTAAGTAAAAAAATTTCCTTCCGCTTATAAGTAAAATCATAAAATTAAAAATCCAAAAATCATTTTAAGACATTCAAAAGGTTTTAATTTTGGATGTTTAGAAATTAAAGGAGAATTTATAAGTAATTAACTTAACAATGTGAAAACAGTAATATATATTTTTTCAATGTATTACTTAATATAGTTTATAATTTTGTTTTAAAATATGATAAATTTATTATCTCAAACAAAATGTACTTTCATTTATATGTAAGTCATATTTGTATTTATAGGAAAGTATATGCCGATTTTGTCTGAGACATGCACTCAATAATAAGTATGCGCTGTCAAGATATTCCATGTCACAATCTGTAAATTAATAACAGTGACGATCAAAAATATCGAAAATATATAAATAAAAAAGTTTAATGGATGTTCTGAAAATAGTTTTCTTTTTTATTTGTGAATATGAAAAATAATATTGGGAAAATGTATGTTTTAACAAATGAATGAAAGGAATGGATATGGAAGAAGGATTGATTTTATCACTTTAATAAATGTTAACAATCCATCAGTTTGTCAATACATTTGTATATTTCAGTACAAAAAGTTTGAAACATAAAAAAGGAAATTCCATTAGTACTTAAACTAAAACCTGATTATTTTTTTATTCATAAAAATGTATTTAATGAATAGTTTTTGCCTTTAATATGGTATTCATAAATATTTTTCCTTGTATTCTGACAGAAAAAAATTGGCATTAATCATGCATAGGATTTGAGAATAATGGTTATGTTGAACATATATTTTATTGATATAAAAATAACATTTTTTACACTTTTTTAGTTATAATATTGAAAAAATAATGACTTTCTTTTATTTATTGTTTTAAATTTATTAATTTTGATGTGAATTTATATCTTTGTTATTTCCATTTCCTTACAATTCTGGAAAAACATGTCAGTAAGCATACATATTTTAGTATGACGTAAAATATTTAATCCTATTGATTGAATCTGCCAAATTCTTTTGTGTAAATATTTTAATTACTAGTTTTAGAAAACAATACTCTTACATATATAAAAAATTACAGTTGCAGATTTTTTAAAATATTGTTAATTAAAAGTTCTTAAAAATAACTCAAATTAAAATATTACATTTTTAAATAAATAACTTCCATTATAAGGAAGTAAGAAATCTTTTTTTAAACTTCTACTCATATTTCTACGAATAAAAGATTAAAAATTCTTATCATATTTTTTTACAAAAGTAATAGCATAGTTTCAATATGATATTTTTGAACAGGTCCAATGTTTTAGAGAGGTTCAGATTAATTTTTTTCATCATGCATGCATTCTATACATGATTTATAGTATTTAAATCATAAGAATTGACTTTGTTAAATTCGAAAAAAAATTTAAAATATTATTAATTTTTAATAAAAAGTATATATTTTAGTTTTCATTAAACGATTGTTTAAATTTAAATTCTTTTTACTGTCCTTTAAACAAACAAAATCCTATTTTTAACTAAACATAGTGACTCGTATCCTGCACTTGTATTTTTAATATGCACTTTCAGATGTATTTTAAGGCCAGAAAACGACATAGTCAATTTTCTGGGCATTACTATTAAATTTATAAGTTTTTTATTTTTTTCCATCTATAATAGCTAATTATAATTATTTAAGATACCATATGTACAAAGAAATATTATTTTATCAGGATAGTTCTTTTCAAAAGTGACATTTTTCATTCAACACATGGGAAAATATTTAGTCCTGCCTTCTAGCCCTATAAATTTTAATAGATTCAAGTGTTTCTAAATTAGTGGGATTTAGATTTATTGATTAAAAAATGTAATATTATAGAATATTTTTAACAACTTTCTTGTGTTTCCAAAAAGGAATTATATTTAATTTTTCGTCAAAAATTGAGAAAAAATTAGAATGAAACTGCTTTTAAAATCCGGCAAACTGTGGGATTTTGGTTCCCTATCTAAAGATAGAAAATTAGGTTGAATATTTTTTTCTATCATTATTATTTAACACATATTACAGTATATACACAAAAAAACATTTTTTTGAATTTTCCAAAAATAATTTTAATAGAGAATTAGATTTATTATTAAACGGACGCATGGTTAAAAATATTACAGAATAACCTAATTTTGTGTATTCATTAAATAGAGAAATGTCACACACTAGAAACAAATCAATTTTGTAGTTCCTTTAACTATGATTTATGTCTACATATAAGAGATTAGAACATTTCTCACGTTTGGTCTTAACAGCTGGATGAATAATCATGTATTGCTCCTACCCATTTATTAAATTAGAAGAATCGGAAACATAGAAGAATCGTATTTTGCTACCTAACATGATTCAGGTCTATTCTTATGCTTCTAGTACTTTCTGGTATTTTTCTTTATTACTAACTATTATAGTTCCACAGGTTCAGTACTTTTGGGCTCCAATTATTATATTAGCAATTTTCATTTAGTATCAAATATACATTTCTCAATACTTAAATATTGATAATTTTAAAATCAAACGTTCTTTTATTTTAATGAATATGTTAAAACTGGCATTCATTTATTTATTATGGATAAAAAATAATAAGAGAGTTTTATATTATTGATATTAAAACAAGTATAGTTTTTAGAATGATTTTAAAGATAAGTTTATAATTTTGTTCGTATTTCTTCCACTGATAACAATCCTGATAACGTAAAAGAATCTTATTGATAAAGTTGATAAAAGTTCTGATAAAATTGATAAAAGTCAAGATTTTTATATAGAACATTTTCGCTTTATTAAAATATTTATGACTCTTATTAGTTTTCAGAAATTAAATATGGTATAAAATAATTGAATTAGTTTGGATGCATTGAATTTCAGTTCTCATACCAAAGATAATATTTTTTGAGAAACATTACACAACGACAAAAATTTTAATGTATTGTACTAGAATCACAATAACTGTTTTCTTTTTTATCTTTAACTTAATTAAAAATGAATTTTCTCTATAACTGAAGAGGTTGCAAATTTGAAACTGGGCACTTCTGATGTTGCAAACTGTGTGTTCGATAACTGCCAAAAAATTAGTAAGCAAAAATCAATCGTGTTTATTAATAGTGATTGAATAATGAAAAATTAATAATTTTGTAATGCCCTCCTACAACAATAAATAAAACCTAATGAGTGAGCAAACCGGATCTGGTGATATTATGTGATAGGTAGTAGTTTCTAAATTAAAAACAAAAATTTTGGAAATAACAATATGTCCTGCCCTGGATGTTTTTATGCTAGAAACTTCAATATGAATCTTTTATTGCGTATAAAGGGGAAATAAGCTTAATATGAACAATTTTTACAAATTCATTTCTGAACAATTTTTTAATAATGTATGAATTTTTTTCTACTATAATATGAAAGTCTAAAACAAACTCAGCTTAGGTCGATCTTCTTTTGATTTGGAGAAAAACTGTTAACAACTTTTGAAATTATATATATTTTTTTTGAGGAATACTGTTTTACATCGTGTTTAACGTCAATGTTTTCTATCTTTGAATTTAAAATGGATCATATATAGTTTCCTCACATTCGTTAGTACTACACTCATATCATCAGAAAAATGAAGCATTAAAAATAAAACAAATCATATTTAGCTTAAAATGTCCACGCTTAGCTCTCCTTTAAATTCTATCGAGGAAAATAGTAAGTGGAAATCCGTTATTTATGAAAAAACATTTAAATTTTTTTGTTATAATTAATAAATTAGAAGCATCCAGGAAGAATGCAATTAGCTCACTTACAATTTCGAAACAAAATTTATCTATGTACATTCCATTAATATACAATATAGTTGATTTTGAAATTTAGATTTTTTCTGCCAATTCTTTTTTTATACTATTTTACAAAAACTCCAATAACTATGTTGAATTATTAATCAGCATCTTATTATTTAGGTTTCATTAAAAGTGTTGATATTTTTCAAAAAAAAAAAAAAAGATTCATTCATACTTGCTACACATATATGAAGAAATTTTAATATTTGAATTATATTTTAGTTTTTAACATAACACTAAAAAATTAATTTAAATTGGTCGACATGCCGGAATTCTCAATAAAATATTTTTTAATATTTTTGTAAAAACAATTGTGAAATACTGTACTAATAAATTCTTTAAATTCAAATAAATTCTGTTAATGTAGTTGATAATATTAATTACTATAGGCGGACGCAACTAAAACAAATATATATAATAATGAGATATATATTTTCAAGAGGTCAATTTTATGATTTTTTATATACTTTTTAAAGAGGTACAAAAATTTAAATTTTAATGTAAAAGCTTTTTTATATCTGACTAAAAATTCTTTGAATTTTCAGTTTTTATCATTCAAAATACATAAAAATATGAAAGTTTTCAATCACTTTGCATATGTTTGAATAAATTAAAATATTATTTCTTAAACCAAAAAGTTCAGGTAAATCAATTCAAATATTTTAACATGAAATTCAACATTTATAATTAAAGAAATTTGAAAATTTCAGAATTTTTATATCATTTACAGTTTTTACAGGAAATAAAGTATCTAGAAGTTGATAATATATAAATGGCATGCAATAGATACACAATATAATACCAATTTTGTATTAGCCAGTATCAGTTTTCTTGTGGGAGGTAATTAAACCAAGATTTAATTCATCACATGGATACTGAACCTATACAAACATCATGCCGTTTGTGATAACTAAACGGATAAACATTTAAATTGAACGTCCGGGTAGTAACTGTTTATATATGCTCATGATAATTTCCGAGTATTGTTCTAGTAATTTCTCTGTAATCATACTCGTAATTTATTCCTGATTGGTAAGATAAAAGTAAATGTTTTTCAAATAATTTCTGCGCAGAAAATGATTTTAATGAAAATCTTTCACATGCGTTATATTAAATCTACCATTGGTATAGGAAGTAAAACATCATTTATAATCAAAGTAAAATAACATTTTTATGAATGTAAATAATTTGGACACATTAATACAATAATTTTTTGAAGAATGTTTGTACTTAATATTCAAAATAATAATAAAATCTAAAGTTGAAAGTTGCATATATAAATCTTTATATCTGGTGTGTAGGGTTTACATTTAAAGTTGTTAAATTAACAGTTAACTAATTTTTATAATTTTTATAACATTTTTATATCATTAGTTAACTAATTTTTATTAGTAAAATAAAATTCTTATATTTAGTATATCTAAAAACATTATGTTTTTATAATTCAATGCATCACTAGATAATTTACTAAAAAAATTTGCAAAAATAGAAATTTGCTAAAAAAAAAAAAATAAAGTAATTATTTTTATCCAGCGATGTTAAACTCATGTAGGTCTTAAAATTTATAAATCTTATTTACTTAGAAATATCAACACTATTGATAATATAGATTTTATTATTTTTAAAGAATTTTAAAATCATTATATTTTTTAGAATATAATAAACACTATTACAATTATCGAAATTAAAATCTTCTTTTTTTGTTTTTAATATTTATATTCTGATTAACTGAAGAATTATTTTTAGAAAATTCAATATAAATATTTTTAAGTTATATATTAGAAATCTTATTGATTTTTTAAATTAATTATAATGAAATCTTTATACCTAGTATATGGGGTTTATTAATAATTTAATTGTAATCACCCAACGAAATACATTTCTGCTTCATAGAAACAAAAATAATCAGTTACAAATTCCATGAAGTACAACTTTAATTATATGACTTTGTAACAAATTACTTATACAATTACTGTTAAAATATTTTCTAAAACTCAGGCTTAACATGTCCCTTTTATGGAGAACCAATAAAATAATTCATTTTTGCAAGTGCTGATCAAAATATATAATGAGATGTTAAGTATAAGTACGTTGGTATTTAAAAATAAAATGCTTCATTTATTGGTTGAAATTTATAAATTTTGCAGTATTCTCACTTTTGATTTTTAATGAATAAATTACATTCTTAAATTTACTGTGTGACCTCCTATTAAAAATTTCTTATATCTATGGAATATCTATCTGATTCAGAAAATTGTTTCAAAACGAAGTTAAATTCTTAAAACGCAGTTTAACTCTCAGTTAGAGGATTCAGAAATATATCTACTCTATTTATATTATAGTTTGTCAATGGTATTTTGAAAATTTGAGCAAGACGTATTTGAAAATCTCTTTTGGCATTAGGATATGAAACAGTATTATCGAGAGACATCAAAGTAAACTATAATATAAAAATGTTTTTACTATCTCAGATTTTGAATTTTTTTATATTTTAAGGAAAACAGAAAAAAAAACCCCAGAAGATGCCACATTAATTTTGCATATCTGATATAAATAATGTAATTTTAAGTAGCTGAGTTGAAAAACATGGAAGAAAAACTATTAGTTTCATTTAAAAGTAGATTTATAAAATAAATAATTCTTGTTACATTAAAATTATTATAATTATTTTATAGTAATATTAATCACAATTGGAAAGTAATTTTCAATCAACATTCTCTATAGATTTGTGTTAATAACCATCACTTTATTGGATTCACTGAATTTAAATTTTCTTTTTTATTTCACGCATTCCATTCATTTTTATTTCATTCATGTTATCGATACCTAAAAGAACATTAAAATTTCAATCTCTAATATAATATGAAATAATAAATATTTTTCTATAATATAATTAATAACAGATAAAGCTGAAGAGCTGGCAAAATTCAGAGACTACTAAGTACCAGAAAAGGTTTTAAGTATTTCCAAGTATTTCCTAATGATAAATAATTCTACTGGATAGATATTATATAAAACAAGAAGCAAGGCAAAGTCACTTTGAAATCTAAATCAATGCTAATCTTAATAAGCTCTATATCATTTCTATAATCAGTTAAAAAGAATTAAAATATACATATTTTTATAACTAAAAGAATAAATTTTAGAAAATTAGAAGCATCTCATAATTATTTTATAAGTTATCAAAGCTTAATAGATATAGTTTTAGAACAGTACAAATGACATTTTTCGGATGTTAAAAATGTGTGTTTTCTATATTTTGAATAACTTAAATGACATATATAAATTCGTAAGTAATTAGTAATTTTGAAAGTTTGGGAGTAAAAAAATTCTAGAGTAAATAATCACTACTTTTAATTTTTAATTACAGTTTGCTTTTCCTCTACATATGACTAATGTTTTTAAAAATGTCTACTTAACAATGTTTTATTTCTGTTACATAACTTTAAATAAATGATGTGGGATAATCAAAATT
The DNA here is from genome assembly GCA_026290005.1 of Latrodectus geometricus. Classification (NCBI taxonomy): domain Eukaryota; kingdom Metazoa; phylum Arthropoda; class Arachnida; order Araneae; family Theridiidae; genus Latrodectus; species Latrodectus geometricus. Next base: position 7,548 of record JAPDSC010085747.1, on the reverse strand, counting down.
TTCAAACATATAGAACTTCATTTTTAATAAAGTCTTATTTATTAAATATATATACCTTTGTCTTGTTCTCTCATATGTGAGATTTATATTTTGTGCAAAACAATTTTATAAATCCTAAATAAATAATAAATATTTAAAAAAAACTGTTGTTATATTTTTTATAATAAATATATTCTGATTATTCCCAAATAGGATTTTTTTAATGCGTTGTTCGAATCGTAGTTTCCAATCCCAGATATTATGGCATACAACTATCTCTATCGAATCCGAAAGTTTCTAAAAATTTAAAAACAATTATATCTTAGAAAATGATCAAGAGATACCTATTCAGTCTGCGGCAAAGACGCTCTCGAAAGTTCCTCTCTCCCTGAAGATATGTAAGAGATTTATGTAGCCTCTCGAAAAGAATGGGAGAGCCATCTGTATTTTCATTAAAATATTAAATTGGTGACACCAACGGTGTATTCTTCCAAAGTACCAAGTATGTTCAAGGGGGAACTCCAAAAAACACTTAATTCAATCTTTTTGATTGAAAAGTTTTCTTTTTGTGTAAGTCTATCATCGTCGTGCAGCCAGGCTTGGCCAAACTATAAGTGATTTCATTGCTTTTTAAACAAACGTGGCTAGAGATCTAAGTAAATGCATTGTGTGTTCACCAGAAAGCCGAAAAAGAAGGTCAAGAATTCAAGAAGGACCCATTGCCGTCCTGTGAGAAAAATGCTGAACAGAAGCAAGACTGCCATCCAAATATCCTTAAAAACTAATTCATGGGACAATCCAATAAAGCTCCTCATTAATTGCTAGAAGTTTGTACAGAAAATCAGAACAGCCAACAGGATTACAGATCTCAAGATCAAATGTGCCAATAGGCGACATAATATGCAAGACATATCCAGAAACACCCCTATCTCCTTAATGTACACCGTGAGCGGGATTCCTTTCATTATATCAAGAGCCATTTGTTTAGTAAACTTAGGAAATAGAACTCCATTTACACATCCTGGACCTGAGTTATGTATGGAAATATATTTGTTCAAAAGCAGTCACTTTACAAGAAAAGTGTTTTATGGAACGAAGTTACCCATCATAGGAAAGCAGTCCCATCTAACTCGCCAAGGAAAAATGATTATGTTTCTTTAAACACTTACTGTAATGTCATTTGTGGAGAAAGACAGAAGTTCTATGATTCACGCCTTAACTATAAAGTATATAATATTTAATAAGTTTTAATGTTAATAACACGATTCAAACGTAAATGGCCCTCAACTGTTTTCAATAGTTTATAGAATAACAGTGTAATGATATATATCTAATTATAAAGTAATGAATATTTTTATTATTTTAAAAATTAATAGTTAAAATTTATTTAAAAAAAGATATCGAGTTGAAAATATATTGCAAATTATGAAAATTAAAGTCTCTAGGTGTAATAGAAATTTTTTGTATTTTCCGAAAAATGATTAGAAATATATTACTGTTGATGATTCTAGAAGAAGCTACTAATATAATGAAACATGTGAGGGAAAATTACATTTTAATTTCAAAATAGGGTACCTTATTCAAGATGATATTTGACACTTATATAATATTGTTGGCGTGTTTATTGCATGTAAGAAAATAATTCATTAAAAATTGCTTTGTGTCTAGTTCATAGTAACAGAGAATCAGATTTATAACTAGGGACATTGAATTAAAATATATATGAATTATCATATCACAATTAAATTTACCAATTAAATTATCATTACGAATTAAATTAGTTATTTTTCAAATTGTTGCTTAAAGAATTAAATTTTAATGATGAGTTATAAATGGTAATTTTAAAATTTAAAATAATGTAAAAAAAAGGAGTTCATTTTTAAAGCATAATTCTTCAATAAAATCAAACTTGACTAAAAATAGTACGTTAGGAATTATAAAAAAGCACCTATAATGATATGATGTATTTTAATTAATATGATTTTTTGATGTGAAATAATTTATAGTAGATAACTTAAAATAAGTAAATTTTATTTAACTGTAGCATTTTTATATAAATAAATTTCTCTAGATATTTGAAAAACGCATATAGAAAATAAAATAAAATCTCGATAAAAAATAAAATTGTTAATAGGCATTTCCGCTTCTACTTTCTTTGCTGTTTCTATCTTTTCTTCTCATTATAGTTAAAATATTTTTCAGTTTTAGCAAACTATATATCATATAATAACTTTGTGAGATAATAGGATAAAGCAATAAAAACAAAAACTTCACACTCCCAAGTTTCAAAAATTTAAAACATGTAATATTATCTAATATAAATTTGTTAAACTATTATATGAGACATTTTTTAAATTTTTTAGTTCTGATGTTTTGATGAAATGTTACAAGAAAAAGAGAACTTTTGGATCATAATTATTTACTTAAAACACAAAGCAAAAAAAAGATATTGATATTTTTGCTTCTATAGAAATAAGTTTGTTACTTAAAGAGTGTTATTTATCAAGAAGTATTTAGACATTTTAAATAAACTTGAAACTTCACAATAGGATAATAATAATTTAAAATGCATGATTTTGCAAAATATATAATTTTTTATAAAAAGTATAATATTTTTCATTTAAAAAAGACATGAAAATGACATCGTGCTTAGACAAATTTCAGTTTTTTAAATTTTTTAATAATTTTCGATTCTTTGGAGACTTCCATCCACAAAAATATTATCAATATAATGATTATTTTTTCAAATGAAAAATCAACATTTAAACAGTATTTTAATTATCATTTTATTGGTGATTCATCAGTTGTCAAAACATGATTAGAAAAATGCAAGCCAAATACTGTAAAAAACATTAAAAAGCCTAAATTTTTCTTTTTAATAAATGTTTTTAATTTACTACTTCATTTGATTTTCTCTATATTTTATTTGATTGTCTGTATCGTGCAATCATAAAAATGAAATTTTCAACAATATTCAAAAATATTATGTTTTTCATTTTTAGTTCAATAATGAACACTTATTGATAGAATTTGAATAATTATTACAACAGCTATTTTTTCATATTAAAACAAATATATTCTGTCATATCCAAACATTGATTTTTTTGAATATTTGAAGAAATATTATTCCTTGCTTTTTTCTGTCGAACCACCTCTTGGTGCACACTGGTTAACACTAAATATGCTACAGATTAATGGTTTCCTAAAGAATTCTTTTTGAAAAACCCTATTAAAAATGCTTTATCTATTAAAAAACCCGAGGGCATTTTATAAGAGAAAACGTGAATATTTGGAAGACCAGGAATTTAATTTGGCTTAATGAAATAAGCAAGAATTTTTATTAGTAAAACTCACAGTTAAATATGATCCAATTAGCAACAATCTATATAAATATATGTCCCATAATATGTAAGTAAATATGTTTATATATAATAAAAATTGAAACTTTACATTTTCTATTGATTCTCATAATTTTCCAAGTTTAAAGGAAACTCTTTTTCATTCAAAATTGTACAAGACGAATTTTGTTTTTTTTTCCATACAAGATAAATGCTTTATGTATTATATATGTTTTTAATAAACTTAATAATTTAGATAAAACTACAAACATTTTTTTTAATTTAATAATGATTTTTTGAAAGTTTCTTCGGAAATAAATGTATACTTCTTTGAAGTGAAGCTTAAATTATCCTTAAATCTATTTAGCTAAATCTCAAACTAAGAAATGAAATTTTTACCAACATTTTACCACGCAGAATAAAATTACTTCTTTGTTGAATAATTATTCCTTAACTTTTATTCATAATTATTGTTTTCATTTTTCTTGGAAGAGTTAAAACAAATCACACATTAATTCACCTTTTGTTATTTTTTAACTAATATTTAAACCTCAAAATATAATGCAACAACATTTTATTTAGTAATGTAGTAAATGTTAAATGTTTAAAAAATGTAGTCAAAATTTGTTAAATTTACAAAATATTTCTATGCTATTTAAATAAATATTTTTATATATTGCATTAAGTTTGAAGATTTTTACATATTGCATAAAAATTTTAAAAAATATCAAATAGTACAAATCAATACTGATTAAAATTAAAGATAATATTGCGTTAAATGATAAAAAGTTATATTCTATTATACAGTAGAATATTAATTTATATTAAATTATATGCAATTAATAAATATTCTGGTGCGTTATAGACATTTAGCTGAAATCATTATTATGTATATTAAATAGACTGATACATTCCTATTTTTTAAAACTAAATTTAAAAAATTAAGCAAGGAGAAATATATAGTATAATTTATACTTTGAAATTTATATAAGTATATTAAAATATAACTTAAAAAACTTTTATACTTATTGAAATTAAGACAGAATTGTCTAACTTTGTAAGTTTCTATAAAAAAATAAAATTAATCAAGTGATCATTGAAAAATAAAATGTCTGAGGTATAATAGGAGAAATAATTAGTTGAATAATTTATATATATATACGTATTAAACTAATCTCATCCACATGACAACTCCAATGGGATCAAGTGCTCATATCTGTTTCAAACAAATGTCCCAATTATGTTATCAATGTAATACAAAGCAGTGAGCGTTTAGTTGCCTAGGATGAATGCTTGGACTGACCTCACTCAGTGTTTTATCTATATACTGAAGCCCGAGGATTGAATATTGGACAAATGCCTTGAGAGGAAGAAGTGTTACTACTTCTCCACCGTTCGTTTTATATATATGTATGTTAAATTTTTTAATAATACTTACAATCGTATCTATTAGAGAATAGAAATTTTTCAAATCATTGCATTATTTAAAATAAGTTCATTTATTTATAAAGGAACTACTTGTTTGTATGTAAATTAGCTCCTTCAGTACTAATTAAGGTTATATACTGCCAAAATGCTTGACTCAAAGTTATTTACATATTCTACGACACATTGTCTCCATTCTCTTCGAAAGTGTCTTCAGAAACTTCTTGAAATATTGAAGTTCTTCTATGAAATAATGCAAGTATATCACGTTCCGAATTCACAAGTTTTTTCTTTCATATAAGTATGGAGGTCACATACTACTAGGATTCTATATTATATGTTTAGACCAGAAAGCACACTCAAATAATGAAAGTTCCTTTTATGGTCTGTCAAAATGAGTACATATAGAATAATATAAAAATAGAAAAGCAAGCTGTATATTTATAGTGAATGCCAAATAAAAAAATACGAAATTCAGTTACTTTCATTTCTGGAAGACTCAATAAAGCACTTTTGATAAAATACAATTGTAACATTACAAACATAAGTTTGCAACATTACTTTTTCTTCCTTATAATTTCGTCAAAAAAGTATTTTCTATTATTTTATTTACACTAGTATTTATTGTTTTTGATAAATAACTATGTATTATTTTAAACATTTATACTTCAATTATTTTTAAATAATATATAAATCTTAGCAAGAAAGCCTTTTTACCACAGTTTTCATATTTTAAATGATCCTTATTTTATTTTAACAGGAAATATAACTGAAATATTATTTGAACTTGTGAATATACTATAAGCTTATAATATAAATTACTAATAAATTTTGTCATCATACATTTAAAACTATAAATCTATGGAACAGTTTTAGTAGTATATGAGTAAATACATTTTTCTCTCTCAATATTTTTATATGATATTTATATGCATAAACTTCAAAGAAAAAGAAATTCAATTTGAATATGAAACCAACATGACACACTTAAGTGTTAACTGTCAAATCTGTTTACGTGATTTATTCTAATTATATACTTTTAGTACTTCAGAAACATGACATAAATTCATTTTAAATAAATATAGATATAGAAAATAAAATGCCACACAAACAGATAATCAAATAATATATTAGGGCTTTTTAAGTTATGAATGAAACAAACTTTGTAACTGTAGTCATGAGAAAATTTAATTTATAGTATAATATATAATGTAATTGCATATTTTTATGATTAAATTATTAATAAAATTTTATATGCATATATATCGATTATTTCATTATTAGTAAACAAGTGATAATGGATCATTATTTTAATCTATTCCCTTTCAAAATTGAAATAATAATTTTTGTGAAAAACTTTTCACTTCTATGTAGGTGTCTCACACACCTAATCTCATACTCATGCAAAATTTTGGGTCTTTATTAGGATGATGAATTGTGACTGTCTGAGAACATATACATTATGCAAATTGGGCAAACAATTTTAATAAAATCTTAAGACGCTTCAACTGAAAAATTTCGTAAGAAAATATATAAGAATAATTTTGCATTGAATTTATTTAACAATATAAATTCAAAATTCCATTTATATATATAATTTTTGCTTCTTTATAATGTATCAATTTCAAATCAGTACAATAAAGGAATCTATAGTTATAAGAGTATATAACTGCATCTTGTGTGGATAGCCATTATTATATTTTTAATACTTTTGATGCCTTTGTATTCTGCATTTTATTTTATTATCAGTGTGACAAACATTTGAAAATAAAATATAATAAAATTAAATAAAAAAGAATTCCACAGAAAAAAATAAAGTAATAAATATATTATGACTGAAAACAATCTGCTTTACATCTGATTATGTTGCTCTTGAGTATTTTGCTTATGTTTAGGAGGAGAGAAATAATATCACTATATAATAAACCCTGAGGCTTAAAGAAATTTCCATAATTTTAAATGACTTATTTGCAAGAAAATGGTTTTAAAGAGAAC
>JAPDSC010085746.1:0-30228 GCA_026290005.1 Latrodectus geometricus | reverse complement strand
TTTGGCATAAATATCGAAGCAATTTATCCCATGAAAAAATATTTCTCACACAGCTTATTATTGCAAGAATTTTTTTCTCTAAATCTAATACTTTGTAGCATACAAAAATGACTTTACCTTATATAAAGAGTAATTTAATTTCTGATCATAAATTTTTCAATCTGTTATTTTTGTATAATAATCAAATAAGTAAGAAAATGCCATTTTTCTGTTGCTTGTCCTCCAAACTGAATTGATTGAATTATGCATCGATGTTTATTACAACATCTAAAGTAGTATTGACGTAATAAAAGGTATATGTGTATATATGCAAAATTTAAATTTTTCACTTACTTTTTTATTAAATTTACATAATTTATTATGTAAATACTGAATTTTAAAACAAATTTTATTGCGATATAGTAGATCTGGTTTATTTTATTAGTGATTTCGAGAGTGGAGTCTTATAACGAATGGCTAGTTCACCTTGAAACTGTCAATATGTACTCCTTGCGTTGGAATATTAATTTTGAACATTTCTTTGGCTCACACACACACACATGAAAAAAAAAAGTATAACCGAACTACTCCGGATATTAATGAAAAGCGTGTTTTAACCTTGAATTTTTAATTTCGGATGGATTTGTAGTTGCCAAAAGCTGCCATTCATCCAAACTTAAAAACCAGTTCCCAAAATCGTTTTCAAACGAAGAATTTTCAGAGTTACACATTCAGAATGACAGATGTTTATTATTTCTTTCAAATGCCATGGTTTTTAGTGGAAATTTTAGTTTATGTTAATGTGGGTTTTTGCACCTTTAGTCTTCGTGAGCTTAATCGCACAACACAGAAATAATTATTTAGTGTTACAGACACAGTACACAGAAATAATTAACAAGTCTTATCTAAAAGAAATTTTTTTTCCGTAACGGCGGGCTCTTGGGTGAAAACCCTTCGCTACAATAAGCCGGAGACTACTACTCATTTATCGTTACCCGGTGGGCACCTGTGAACCAAGTCACGGAGGCGAGTAGCATTATCCACGTCACACCACCACAAACCCGTTAATTGGGCGGGACACATTCATCCATCTTCTCAGGAAAGGACAAGAAACATATAGAAGATGAGAAAGTACATCCATCCCTGAGCCAGGATTCGAACCCAGATCCTCCCCATCCGTAGTCAGGTACGCTAACTTCTTGTGGCTAGCATACCTGACTACGGCTGGTTATAAGGGTATATAAGGGTGGGTGGCAATCTAAAAAAACTATATGTACCTCTTCCACTGTGTGATTACTTCAAAATAGATAAATAATATCTCTTATTTTTTAATGCAATATGGATATTAATACTTTGTGAAATATTTTCTCAATTACTTAGTGTAAATAATATACTATAAGTAATCGAGACTCTAATTATATAAAAAGAGAAAACATAGGTTTGTATTTTGTCTCTTTTAGCAGAATTTACAATGATGACGCTTTATGACCATAGAGATAAAAATGCATTCTGCATAATGACTATTTACTATAGGTCTAGGCCCCATGGGGCCTAGACTTATAGAGCCGTACCCATATCTGTTTTCATTACCGAGGTGCTTGAAATGCAAGGCATATGTCCCGGTTAGGTGGTAAGCCTAATGTGAAACCCCCAGTATTTAGTTACCATCATAATTGGTACTCAGTTTTATAGACCCAGAGTGAAGAAATCCAAAGCTGAGTCAACCTTGCCTAGCCCAAGGACAGATCCTCGGGCTTGTGTCTTGGTATCACTACAATATATTTGTTGCTTGAGAAGAATTGGGAACTAAATTTAAACCCATTACTTTTTATAAGCATAAGAATCTTCTATGATATTCATGGTGGGTATATAACTATAATTAGAAATATAATTTTAAAATTAAACTTAAATAAAATATATAAAACTGAAACGTGTTATTATCTTTAAGTGTAATATAATAGGATAAGAGTGAGTTGTGCGTATATTTGATATTTGTGCTTTTGTGCTGATCTCTAAAATTTAAAGTAGAACATTTTCTATGCTAATCGTTAAAAAATATCAATAAAATAAAAACATTATGGCTTTTAAAATAATATTAGCGTTATTATAAGAAATATACAAAAATGTTTTCCTTTAATTTTATTTTAAAGAAATGGACACTTATATAAATACATGAGAAATTGAGAAAAAATAAAGTTTTTCTGATTTTTGAATGTAAGTTTGATATTTGATGTACTTTAATTTTTGCTTAGAATTTCATTGGAAACAACACCTTGGTGTAGTGGTCAAGCCATTTTGTGAATGTGGCTTTCCATGAAAGCAAATGACAGCATCCACGGCCTAGTTTGGAATCGAATTCATGAACTTTTGAATTGAAGATTAAAGCATTTATCACTTAACTGCTGGTGACAGAGTATAAATTTAATCTTTTAATTTTTTTTTTTTTTTTTTTTGGTCGAGTGCCAGCCAAGACTGGCAGTATGGGTGCGCTGCTCCACTCTTTCAACTGAACCGCAATTGGGTGTGGAGGCCGACTTCCTCAGTACACACATGAAAAGGAACCCGTTTATAGGTTAGGCAACCATTCACAACTCATTCATACAAGGAAAGGACAAAGACAGGAGAGAGAGAAAGAGAAAGTACATCCAGGCCCCGACTGGGATTCGAAACCAGATTCTCCCTATCCGCAGTCAGGAACGCTGACCACTAGACAGAGTAGGCAGCTAATCTTTTAATAAAATGTTAAATGGAAATTTTAGTTATTTTTCTCTATTTTACATGATTTCCACTGTATTTTAATCATACTAGTGAAGAGTTTTTACAGTGTTAAATATAATTGTAATCCATCCATTCATATATATCTAGATATATGATTCCTGATGGCATAGTGGTAGAGCTTCGCGATTTCAAGGCATAGGTCCGAGGCTCAATCCTCGAAATTGACAAAGTCGACTCAGACTTTCATCCTTTCAGGGGTTTTATAAAACTAGCTATCAAGCTTCGTAACTAAACACTGGAGGTTTCACCTTAGGCTGACCGCCTAACCAAGACATATGCTTCTCAATTCAGGCCTTCTGCCTAAAAAACACATGTGGACACTGTAGATCTTGCCTCCTGGGGCTGTCGAGCTAGTAAGTATATACAATAATATAATTTAATTAAAATTATTTAATTATCTTATTAAAATTATTAAATTAAAATTAAAAAAATTTAAATTAAAAAAATATTAGCTATTTGGGGAGAAATTAAATAACATTTAAATATTGCATATTGGTTTATAATCTCAATTGTACCACTAGAAACTTCTATATGAAAGGGGATTTTCCTTTTCTCTGATTACAAAATAAACTGTAAAATAATAATTTATGTAATTGACTGGGAAAATATTCTTGCTCTGAGACCAACCAACGCTAAAATAAACAACAAGGACTAACTTTACAGATAAAAAAGACTAAAACTTTTAGAAAAACTGCAAGTCGGGAATACCCACCATCTGTTCAAGCACCAAACATTCTATCTTTCATCAGATGATTCTAGGATTGCCATTGAAAAGGAGATTAACTCTAAACCACAAATTCTATATGGAGCTGCATATTAAACAGCACAATTAGGATGGGGAGTTATAATAAGGTAATTTATATTTTCGTTGAATTTTGATTAATTTTTGTCCGACATGTCTTAGAACCGTTTATCTACTAGACAACAAACAGGGTCCGTTTGAGGGTACCCTTGAGGACGAACATAGAATTAAGTTTTGTGGTTATGAGGCAGGTAATCAGAGATAAGTTTCCTCTGAAATTATGTGCATTAACTATGAGAAGCAGATAACTAACCCTTATATTATGCTATTCGCCTACTAAAGCAAAAGCTAGATTGGTGTAAAAAGCTGCGTGCCGAGAAGATTCATGTTCGCTTAACATTCTTATAACCAAATATCTAAAGTGAGATGTAGCATAGTATGAAATATGGTCCATGGTGCAACTTCGTGAATTTTCAATTCATAAAAACACTAGCGATAAAAAGTGCCAAAGTAATTTGGAAGTATATGGCAGTTTAGCCCATGCGCAGCAGAACCATAATATGCCACAAATGTAGATATCATAAATGATTAAACCATTGTTATCAATTATCACCACCTTGTTTTACAACAATATGAATGGAGATATAAATGCATATTACTTTACTGACATTCTTAAGGAATATAGCGTTATAATTACATGAACTTTGCATATAAAAACTTTTAAGATATAAATTATTTTTTAATAAATTTTTTTTAAAATACACGTTTAAATATTTTTTTTAAAAGCCTGTATTCCCTTTTCGTATTATTTTCAATAGTTTTGGAACAAAAAATTAGTTACTTATTATTATCATATGTTATAAATAAACATATTTATTAATGATTAAACCATTGTTGTCGATTACCACCAATTTGTTTTACAATAATATGAATGGAGATTTAATTCTATATTATTTTAATGACACCCTTAAGGAATAAAGCATTACAATTATATGAACTTTGCATATAAAAAATTTTCTTAAAATATAAATTTTTTATATAAATTTTTTTTAAAATAAACTTTTAAATATTTTTTAAAAATCTGTATTTCCTTTTCCGATTATTTTCAATGCTTATTTAACGAAAATTTAGTTACTTATTCTTATCATATGTTAAAAACAAAACATATTTATTAAAGATCATCTTGATCTAGGATTACTTAACAAAAATAATTAATGAATTCAAAAGCCTCTAGGCTAAATTAGAAAGGATAACCTGTTTTAAATAAAAAAAGATGAATAATTGAAATTCTTATTTCATAAGCCCGATTTGAAGTGAAATGAAAAGATCTGGAGCTAATAATTAACGTATTTTTATCTTAAATTCTAGTTGAAATAAAAATGAATGCCTATATATAAATAAAAACTTTATTCTATTTGTCAGCCAAATTTCTAGCCGAAGTTGAACAGCTGTATGAAATAGAATGAAATTTAAGTCGGAAAGTTGGTTTCTGGCTGGAACACACACACCTGTTTCATTTTGAAATTTTGGTTTCAATGTTCGTAATTAATTTAAATAATAATTAACTCCGAATCACACTCTGTAAAGTTGTTTATGAAACCGTGGTAAGGGGCTCTTCTCGCTAAAAGAACATAAGATTATATAGCTCTTTTCCTTCTCTTAAAATTTTTATATTTACGTAATCACTGAAGAGAAAGAAAACATCTGTAACTATAGGATTCTCCATCCTTCCATATCATTCTTATATCTGGAAAGTAGAAGGTTCAATGTTTGACCAAGTCAAAGATGGTTGTTCTGAAAGAATTTTTATGCCTTAAAGAATTAGGTGGGGTCTACTGTACCTCTTCTTGAAATCCATAGCTTGGTTCATTCTGGTATGGTATCAAAAATATGGAAATGTTGACAGTACTTTAACTATTTTTAGTATCTTAAATTAACAGTAGTAAGCAAATGTGGTTGTATTGCAGGAATTTTATCGTACTTTGTCACGTAACAACGTCACTACAGTTTTATACACTACTGGCCATTAAAATTGCTACACCAGGAAGAAATGCAGATACCAAAATGATATTTATTGGACAAACATATTATACTAGAAATAACAAGTGATTAAATTTTCAAAACTTTTGGCTGGATAGATCCTGAGAAATCAGTACCCAGAACAACTACCTCTGGCAGTAATAACAGCAGTTATACGCCTAAGCATTGAGTCAAACAGAGATTGGATTGCATGTACAGGTACAGATGCCCATGCAGCTTAAACACGATGCCACAGTTCATCAACCGTAGTGACTGGCGTTTGGTGACGAGCCAGTCGCTCGGTAACCATTGACCAGACGTTTTCTATTGGTGAAAAATCTGGAGAACGTGCTGGCCAGGGCAACAGCCAAACATGTTCCGTAGCAAGGAAGGTCCATACAATACCGGCAACATGCGGTCGGGCATTATCCTGCTGAAACGTAGGGTTTCGAAGGGCTCGAATAAAGGGTAGAGCCACGGGTCTTAACACACCAGAGATGTAACGTGGACTGTTCAAAGCACCGTCAATGCGAACAAGAGGTGACCGAGACGTGTATCCAATGGCACCCAATACCATCACGCCAAGTGATGGGCCAGTATGACGATGACGAATGCACGCTGCCAGTGTGCGTTCACCACGATGCCGCCAAACACGGATGCGACCATCATGATGCTGTACACAGAACCTGGATTCATCTGAAAAGATGACGTCTCGCCATTCGTGCGCCCAGGTTCGTCGTTGATCACACCAATGAAGGCGCTCTCGTCTATGACGCAGCGTCAAGGGAAGCCGCAGCCATGGTCTCCGAGCTGAGAGTCCATGCTGCTGCAAGCGTCGTCGAACTGTTCGTGCAGACACTTGTTGTCTTCCAAACGACCCCGTTTCTTGACTCACGGCTCGTGACGTGGTTGCACGATCCATTACGGCCTTGTGGATAATATTCCTGTCTTCTCGGCTGCTAGTGATAGGTGGCCGTTGAGATCCCGCATGGCGTTCCGTATTACCGGCCTGAACCCATCGATTCCATATTCTGCTAACAGTCATTGGATCTCGACCGACGCGAGCAGCAATACTGCGATAAGATAAACCGCAATCACGGTACGCTACAATTCGACCTTTATCAAAGTCAGAAACGTGCTGGTACGCATTTCTCCTTCTTACACGAGGCATCACAACAACTTTTCACCAGGCAACAACGTTCAAATGCAATTTGTGTATGTGGAACCGGCTGAACAATTTCCTCATTTAAACGCAATGTAGGTGTCGCTACTGGCGTCTGCTTTGTCTGAATGCGCTGAAAAGCTAATCATTTGCATTTCACAGCACCTTCTTCCTTTCGTATAAATTTCACGTCTGTAGCATGTCGCCTTCTTGGAGAAGCAATTTTAATGGCCAGTAGAGTAGATATATTAGACATCTAAACATTTCCCCGATTTATTTTATAATCCAGCCAAAGACCATCATGCTGAAACTCTTTATGGACGTTTACTATTCATAGAATAAACTAATTTTCTTCTGTGGGTGGGATGATAAAGTTTGGAGAAAACAATGTTACTCAGATGTAGAGTTCGTGGATTGACCCTATTTCAAAACTACGGAATAATTTCTATGTTTATCAACTTCGCTCGTTAGAAAAAAAGTAGCCGGAAACATCTCATTAACACCTAACTTTAATTTAATATTTATAGAGAACACTTATAATAATGATCATACAGTAATCAATTTGCATCATAATCAATCATGCATGTATAATCAATATAATTTTCAAATTGCGAGATGGATATTAAATGCGTTTTTTAAATCTAATACCAAAATCATTGTTTTAATTAGAGTAGGTTATTGTGATGTTTTCGGCTGCCTATTTTTGTTCATCAAAGCCTTTAAACAAAGCTCATTGTAACGGAATTTTGAATTGTGGTCAAATGATAAAGTTGGTACCAGAGTTAATGGGGATAATCATATATTCGAGACTTTTAACATATATTAGGTTGGGGAAAATGAAATCCATTATTTTTACGTGAACTTTATGTAACTTCTTTTGGATTCACTTTGTAAAAAGGTTTAAAACAGCTTTCATGTAGATTTTCAGGTCTTGCGCGTTACGACTGCTGACATGCGGTTAACTTCGATTATTTTTGATATTTTATAGACATTTTCGACGATGCTGTATCCACATGCGAGGTGCATCTCTAACATCAAAAATACCCGAACGGAATCGACGAAACGAAAATTGTACGTAACTGGTTGTTACAGTCTTATATAGGACGATAAACACCTTTCACAATTTTAGCCACCCGGCTATCTTTTTCGCCGTTACAAGAGAAAAACGAAAATGTATCGAATTTTCTGTTTGTTGTCTTCCATTTTTAAAACCTTGTACTCGTAACTGAATGAATCAAACAAAAAACCGCAAGAGGATATTTTAGTGTCAAATGTCACCTTTCCAACGAGCATAAATCTGAAATTGTTTGATAGATACCTCACGAGATAGCGATCACTACAGACGTCTACCGAAAAAATAATGGATTACTTTTTCCCCAATCTAATATATAGGTATTTACGAAATGACGATCATCATTTAAAACAGTTATAAAGTCATTGATTTCCGAATAATGCGAGAGTCATGCATTTTCCTTCGGAATACTCTGGTCTCATCATGTTAAAAAATTTCGTGTTCAGACAATTTGACTATGCACAATATGTTAACAATTTTCTCAGAGTTATTTTATTAATCAAATTAAATTATGTGACAAAGCCAAAATATGTATTGACACCCTCTTAAAGAATGCCACTATTATTGTGCCCGTTAGGGTCTCATGCTTTCTAGGAAAGATTTTTAAGAAAATGGGTCAAGTTCATGAAAACTAGAAGGAAATTTTGAAACCATCTAACACCCATCCCGAAATAATTACCAATTCTATTACTGTTACAGTATTGATTAACAATCTTGATCATAAATTTTAAAATTTCAGATGGAAGATAAAATTCAGACCACCTCTGCATTGAGTAATTAGTTAAATAAGGTCTTAGCAGCTCTCAAGTAGGTGCAGAAAGGAATAAATGGAACATATATTACAAGCCATATAATAATGGTTCCACATTTCATATCGGATACACTTAAACAAAACTAGAAGGATGGTTTACTTCTACATGCACGTTTGTGCAGGTGAGTGCTTGGGAATTTTCAGAGTTTTCTTCCTTGCGACACGGGAATATGGCACACTTTCTATACATAGGAAGAGTCCTCCCGGAAAGCAGGTATGTGATGGACATTAAGCGGCTCACAACAGCCTTTTTCCTTTAAGCATTTCCCCACACGATGTCATAGCCAGACAGTATGCTTTTAGAAACTTATTAATGACATGAGATTAATTTAAATCTAGATAATTGTAAGTAAATCACTATTATTAAGTCATTGTATTTGGATGAGAAACAATTCATTAAGGAAAAAAAGTTGGGTGGGGAGAACAGAATTAATTGAAGCCTTAAGTTGGAATCAGAGTTAATTGCAGTCAGCAGACCAAGGAATCACTTATTTAATTGAGCTAATGGAGAACTGAAAATAATTTGTGTAGTTAACTAGAAAATTGTGAGGTCATATAAGAGTTTAGCTGTGGTTTAAACAAAGGTTGACAAAGAAAAAGGTTTTTACAAAATAGTAATTTATAATAAATCAATAATTGATAGCAATTAAAATATGGAATCAAAACTAATCTCTGTATTACAAATCACTACTATGCAAAACATAATACAGTTAATTTAAGATAAACTAAAATATAAAGTCGCATTAGCCAAATAAGAATAGGCATTTTTTTTTTCATGTCTAGAATATAAGTAGGTTTGATATCTAACTCAGCTGGGAGCCATCAAACTTTAGAAATTCATTATAACATTAATCTATCGTATAGTATAGTGTTGATCTGTTTGTTAAAAATTTGGTGACGAATGTAGAATTTTAGGTATCGACCTTATCACTTAACCCCCAGTTCTAAATTTTTATATTTTCAATATTTAGCAACTTATGTACGTTGAAAGATGTATCGGAAATACATTGAATTAACCTAACCAATTAACGTAAAAATATTAACTGGATCATCGCTACTACTTATATGACGTATTTAATATTTTCATCTAATCCATCTGAATTATAAATACAAGATGTCCTGAAAACTCGCAAACAAAGAATGAGTTTTTCATACAAAATCATCTATAATAAAACTGTTTTGCATCTGAAATATAAAGAACTTAGTATTATAAAAATTAATTTAGAATAAACTAGAGGTCAATGTGGAACATTAATTTACAATAAAATAGTTGTTTTCTTGGGTCATATCTTACAGGGAAGAATACATATCTATGTAGCTTTCTGGAAAAAGGATGTATCTAGTTTTCAGGGAGCTTTCTGGAAAAGTAACTATGCAGCTTTCTGGAAAAAGGATGTATCTAGTATTAAATTAACTTAAATTATCCAAATAAAAAAATATCTATCTAGCTCTCAGAGAAAAAGAAAAATTGCAATCTTTGAAAATAAAATTATTTATTATATTATAATTATTTACTTAGATTTGTACGAAATGCTGCTTTCCACCATAAAATTAAAGCTGAAAACTAATCAAGCAAAGTTTGAAATTTCTCTTTATAGTTATGAATTTATTAAGTATTGATATAAACACTTTTCATTCTCTTTCTATCATCGGTGTATTGGAAAAAGCGTAAATATATATTTGCTATAATGAGTGAAAATATTAAACTATTAATATTTTTAAAACAATTGCACTCTGGGAAGGTCGATCTGATGCAATGTATATTTTTCACTGCATCAGATCATTAAATAATAATAATAAGGATAAAATAATAATAATTATAGGGATAAAATAAATCATTACTTTTTTATTATATGATTTTTGCTCAAAAAAGCAGATGAAGAAAACTAATTAATCAACAAAACTATTTGTACCGATAAAGAATAAACAACAATAAAGAATATAAAAAAGTTTTTCTTTTAAATTAAAGAAGCAGAACGCTTAAAGATACTTTGTATTTCACTCGCTTACCATAACAACTTAGACATAACGTAACAAATTCAAAGGAATAATATTTTTAACTCTTGGTCACCATCGCGGCGTAACCTCAAAGCATTTCATCACCAAGTGTAAGACAAATGATTCGAAAAAACAAATGCCTATTTTCACAGTTCAGGGCGATAAAATGTATTGTCAACGATGCTTCTCTAATAGCAGTAAGTAGCTCTTCACCCTTGACCTAGAAAGTGGCCACCGTCTTGTCCACCATACCGCAACGGCGTTGGAGAGGAACTCTGCTCACCAAAGCGTGTTCAGGTGTCGAAACCGAGTCCGATTCTCCCGATGAATGCAGTCGAACACTTGCGAAAATCTATATCATTTTGTACCATTCACATTGCCTTAAAGCCATTCAATCTGTTGTTACCTTGTGTCCGATATGTCGCCAATATCATTCCGCTCTCTGCACTCAAGCGCTTTTGGCGGTTGTTTCGATGGGTGAGCCCATTCAAGGACTACCACAGGCATTCAGATAATAAATTAATCCCGCCTAATTGCTTACGAATTGTTAAAATTTTAGTAAAATGATGAAAAATCATCAATTGCTTAATTTAACATTTTCTTTTTTATTTGATGATCTATTCAAATTCATATTGAACTTTTTTTTTTAAGAATTTTTTGTAAAATCTCATTTTTTTTTAAGAAATATTTATTTTTATTTATATTTCAAAAGTGACAATTTTTTAACGCTGCCTGGAAAAGATTAATTTACAAGGTTAATAAAGATGTATTGTTAATTTAGCACTGAAAAACTCTAAATTCTTGTTTGGAAAGTAACAGATTCTATTCCTGGCAAAGTTGGGTCCTGTGCACATTAAAGTTTCCATGGAGACCAATACGTGTTTATTGGCGAGGTGAGATGTGGAAAAGAAGTACCAGCTCAGGTATCAACTTCATCATTTTATAGGTGCAAAAGTTGCTAAGCAGATGGCTACTTTTAACGGCTTCTATGATACTGAAATAACACAGAGATAAAAGCTAGGTTGGCTACTGGAAAAAGAACGTTACTTTTCAATGAAGTCTTCTGAGCTCTCAAGAAGGCTAAAAAACTATATAAAACTATAATTAGATCTATAATAACTTATGCTGTAGAAACTTGGTCTACTATCAGAAAGAAGAAATATTGCTTATTACTGTTGAAAGATTTTATGAAAAATATACGTACGAATTAGGGATGGAGGTATGTGAGGGATTAGGAGTAATTCAGAATTAAAAATATATTCTATAAAAAATATAATGTAATAAAAACAAAAAGAATACAATGACTCGGATAACTGGAGAAAATGAGTAATAAAAGAGCAACAAAGAAGGGAAGAGGACTAGGGGATAAAAAAAAAAAAGGTTGAACATCTCATAACAAGACGATTTGTGAAAAAGATCGAAAACAGGAAGACAAAGGTCAAGGATCGGGAAAAGTATAGCTGTTTGGCGAAGGAGGCCAAAACACTGCATAGATTGTAGAGCCGAGTGATAGTAGTAGCAGTATGAGACTGAAGTAACATCATGTCAAAAAAGACACATGGAAACTCATGAGCAATTTCAATAAATTTAACAACAAAATTAACATTAGTTTTAAATTACTTTATAGCTTAAATTATAAAAATAATATGAATTATTTTTCCTTCAGATCATGTATGGGTCCACTTCGTTTACCTGTGGTTCAAACAAAGATCAATCAAGTGAAATTACATAATAGCTGTTATATATCATGGCTATGACGTGTAATGTATACCATTGATTAATAGATGAGTTTTAAATAAAATATTCATTTTTGAATAAAACTTTCAATATTAAAATATAATAGTAGCCGTTAAAAGCCATTATAATAAAAATCTATTTTGTAAACTAAATAAAATATTGATTAAGAAATAGAAAAATACTGTAAACAACAAGACTGTATTACACGATGAAATCAATCAATAGACAGAAATAATCAATCTTTTTCAAGTTATATATTTAACTCTTTTATGAATATGCATATTTTAAGAAAAAACGATATCTGGGATTTACAGATAAAGGGGTTTAATTACCTCACTCGTTAAATAATTAATTCATTCTGAAAAGTTTTAAATTACTTTTTTATTTAAAAAAAATGGAAGACAAATTCATATGTTGCTGTACCTCTGAGGAATAAAAAGTCTCGTTATTGTAAAATAAAGATAGTTATTCAAAAATATTTATTTTTTTATCAATTTTTTTTGTTTCTAATGGCTGGCATTCTTGAGAAAGTATAGTACATTAGCCCATTATCCGCAACAAGGCCGGAAATTGCTACTTATTTTATCGTTACCCGGTGGGCACCTGTCAACCGAGTCACGGAGGTACGCGTAGCAGCGCCCTCGCCACACCAAACAAAATCCGTGTTTATAGGACGGGTCTCATTCATCCATCATCTGAAGAAAGAACAAGAAACACAGAGAGAGAAAGAGAAAGTACATCCATGCCCGAGCCGGGATTCGAACCCAGTTCCTCCCCATGCGTAATCAGTTACGTTAACCACTAGACAAGTTGAGGGGCCTTTCTTTTATCAATATTTTAAGGTGGAGTTTCAGTTTTGAAGGTTTTCCGTTCTGAAAGTATGACTTTAAATCCTTCCGTTGGTGTGGCGTGGATGTGGATAAGCGATTGCCATATCAGGTGTGACCTCATCATCCAACGGTAGTTTGGAATTACGAGGCGTTTAGTGACAGGTGAATATACCAAGCCTGTTAATTTTAATATATAGTCTGAGGCTTGCCTGCCCCTTATGCATGCTTTTCTAAAAAAACTCTTCATAGATAAAAAGGAAACCTAAATCATGTGTCTCAGAAAAAGAAATCTTGAAAATTCCCGAGTATCTACCCCAACATATGTGCTTTAAAAAGCATAAATGCAACATCTCGGATTGATCAACAATAGTTGGAATTTAAACATGGTTAAATATTTCCTTCTTTTACACTTACCTTTTTTCCAATTAAATTGATAATTACGAAATTTCTGTATTAATCTTTTAAAGAAATATCTACTAAAATAAATCCCAATATAATTCACAAAATTTATGAAATGTTGTTCACAAACATATAATTAGTGGATGTTACAGAAAGCAAAACAATCTAATTGGGTCATTAAACTGATTGATCACACTGTATTAGTAAAACTTTTCGTAACATAAGACAATAGACTTACATAACCTTTACCTTTACTTGAATTGTTCATCCACATAGTCTCAAAAAATATTGATTGTAGTTGTCAAAGAAGAAAGAAAAGATTCATTTTGTGTTCTATAATCCCAGAGAGAGAGAGAGAATTATATAAATAACCTACAATTAACTGAATCTGTATTCACATTCGTAAAGACAAACGTGAAGTCTGTTTTTATTAATACACGACACACGTTTTCCTGTTATCTAAAACTCCTATTTAACTAAAATTTCTTGTAGTTTCCTTCAAATTATCTTGTATACAGTGATTTTTTTATTCCAAAATTTAATTTTTTAAAATCATCCCTTTTGTACTGTGTGTGTTGGATAAATATCTACCGTAATTTATAAAAAAGTTATAACTAAAAGTTATACTAAAAAAAATTGTCAATTAGAAGTCAGTTCGCTAGATATCATTTAATTACATGGTACTTAAAAAAAATTCATCGAATATTTTTTTTTTTTTTGATTTCTAACATATTTTTAAAATTGATTCTAACTAAATTTTATAGTAAATGATTAAAATTAAAAAAAATTGCGAATTAATTTTCAAAACTAATTATTTATTTTGAAAAATAAATAGAAAAATATATTAATTTTTTAAATCAATATACAGTTAAATCAATTCTAGTTAGCAGGTATTTATGAGTTACAAAAATTATTAAAGAAATGAATAATAACTAAGTACACCTAACTTCATATTTAAAATAATGTTATTGCATTATCATTAACATAAAAAGTTAATGATAATGCAATTTAAACATAAAATATTAAGTTTAAAATATATAAACTTTTTCATTATATTTTTCAAAAATTTTTAATAAAAGTAACTTTAAAATATACATTATATATTTAATTATAATATATAATGTATATCTTGTTTATGCCTAAATTAATTATATATATATTACATAATAAAAAGATGCGATACATTTTTATTTCGAAAAGTTTTGTAATTATTTAGACTTGTAAGGATATTATTTATTTTCAAATTATATAATTTAACTTATAATCATGGATAGAACAAATATTTGTTCTGATTTTCTTCCAAAAATTTATAATTTAGAATATTTATTATTAATGTTTGGTTTTAAAAGATTGGCCTTTTATACCCTAAGCTTGAAATTAGTGACCTTCACATTATGTATAAAGTTTTGTTACATGAAAAACCTATAAAACACTCAGTAAAACTAAGCAGTAAGTTTAACAATATTTATAAAAGTCGTCTTTTCACTAAAATCTTTTAACTTCATACTTTTTAACCTTGTCATTAATGGAGCAAAACAGCAGGGAAGACAGTTATATATGTGCTTTCTCAAAGAAAATAAATAATCCAAGCATGAAACAAGATTCAATTCAACGATATAATACAAGAATATCCTGTTTTCATTTATGAATTATTGTGCAAAGGTTTCCCCCAGTAAGAACTCAACGGAAATACAAGTGAAGTTTTGTTTCTCAATATGACTATCTAAGCTACAAACAAGGAAAAGCAAACTTTACTTTTAGATTGACGCAACCCTTAACGGTCAGTGGTCTTAACTTCGCATATACTACAAAATATCAACACATTCAAACAAATTTTCAGATTATCAGGATTACATAAAATTTTATAATTCAAGTAATATTTGACTTTAATAGAAAATTTGGGATTCATGCTTTGTGAAAAATGAAATTTCCAACTATTTGACTACAGCTTGTTTGCTTGAAATACTTATTTTGCAGATTTGAAAACCGAATTAACGCAGCCAATCGAAATGCAATTTTGAAGCATCGTTGAATAATGGGTTTTACACCTAAACTACAGCCCTCCTTTCAATACCACGCCTGTGAATAAGTACTTCAATCAAGGCCTATTTGGCATGCCCCTTCATCTTTAGTAAACAGGAGGGTCTTCAGCTGGGTCGGGTATGAAACCCATCACCTCTTAGCCAACAAAAAAAAAATTATGCATTTTTCAACCAAGCAATTATGAACATTTCTGACAAAAACTATTTTTAGTAGGTTAAGTTATGGCAATGTATTTCCCGTCACCTGTTTGCATCTATCAAAACTTTTTATTACAACCAACCGTCTTATAATTTTAAACCATAGTCTAGTGATGAGATCAACACCTGAGCTGGCTTTCTCTTCTTTACGCAATACTAGTGGACATTCAGTCTTACGGAAATTGGAACGCGTTTTTAGGGCGACAAGCTTCGGCTGAGTAAGGTATAGAACCCACTACCACCTATTCATAGTAATGACGTTTTGCACACCTGACTACCGTGCGCTCTTTTATTAATTAAAAATAAGTGCTTCAAATCAACAATCATTGCATATCATTTTTTAGGTGCTGACCGAAGTCGGTAAGCACCACACAAACCCTCATAATTTTAAGAGTGTTTAATGGGATAAAGTTGACATTTGAACTGACACTTTTTTCCTCTAACTCTCTCAACACATATCAGCAGAAGGACATTAGAATCTACAACAATTTTACAAGGCAAGAACTCTTCTCATTATATATATATATATATATATATATATATATATATGGTCCTCTTTATGCTCCGATATTACACCCAAGATTTTAAATACAAGAAATGATACCGTTATCCACTAAGCCATTGTGAATTTCAGCAGATTTCCTGAATAACAAAGGATTAATTTCCGAAATAAGTATTTAAAAAAACTTGAATATTTATTCTCATAAAGCTGTGCTCTTTAGAATAATGGGATATAGATTTGTTAATAGAAATTGTGAAAGGAAAGAATATTGCGCAATTGATTCGCGCCTGTTTCTTATGATCTGAAGGTTATCAAATTTTTCTTTCTTTGCGATATATGAATAAGGCACTATTTCTATGAAAAATGCCTCCTAAGTGTATAATATTTTGTGAATGAGAAAAATTTTACAACAATTAAAAAAGACTGAAAGCCTTTAATTGTTGTAAACAATTTTCTTCTCACATGCAGCGTCTAATGTTCCTCCATTAAAGTGATAATGAGTGCTTTAGTAATGAATACCACATCTTTGGTTAGACTGATCTATCATCTTTAAATTTTATTTTATTCTGGTACATATTTCGTTATCTCTTTTTCCACCTTTAACTATAGCTGCGACCAATAATGAAAAATTTCACAATGAACATAAGTTCATGGAATCAGAACTATTTTACTGTGGAAAGTTTTATATTTATTACCGAATACAAATAAAAAATGTGATAAAAGTTGTAAAAGAGATAGACTCTGAAATAACTTATACTCCCTATGAAACACAGAGGAGGAATCACAGTATGAAAAACTAGAAATTATTGATGAAGTTTATGAAATATAATGATCATCAAAAAATAGCATGTTAAATTGATTTTTTCTACAAATAAAATATTTAGATATTTCGTGAAATAATTTTAGGAATCAGGAAAAAATTTTATACGCAAAACGTTGCTTCCGTAATTTATTTCACAATTAAACTAATTATGCTCCATTAAAAGACGAGTCTTTAACCAGAACTGTAAATATATTTTTTTCATATATGTTTTTTTCTTATAACGTATATTTTCCTGGAACTTTTTCTTTTCTTTCAATATTTAATTTTATATTTTATTTTTCTTTAATGTACCTCTTCTTCTTTTTTATATACCATTTTTAATTTTTCACACATATTTCTTTTCATGTATCTCTTTCAAGATCATTTTCCTATTTTTCATTCAAATTCTTTCATTTTTTTTCACTTTTCTTCTTTAGTTTCTTTTTTATGGATTTTATTCTTTCTTTTCATCATATTTTGAAACTATATTTTTCTTTTCACGTGTTTTTTTTTCTGTTTTATACATATTTATCGTAATTTTCTTTTTCCATATATTTTATATATTTACTTTCTTTTCACTCATCTTTTTCATCATTTAATTTTTTTTCAGTTTTCGTTTTTCTTTTTCATGTGCATATTTGTGTGTTTTCTTTTCTTATTTTTTTACGTATTCTTTTTTTCTTTCATTTTCTTTTTTAACCTTTTTTATCTCTTTCCCGTGTATATTTTTTATACATTTTTCTTTTCCATACTATTTATCTTTCATTTTCACGCTATATATTAGTTTGGGGAAAAAGTTATCCATTATTTTTTCGGTAGACGTCTGTAGTGATCGCTATCTCGTGAGGTATCTATCAAACAATTTCAAACTTATCCTCGTCGAAAAGGTGACATTTGACATCCGCAAAATAATCTCTTGCGGTTTTTTGTTTGATTAATTCAGTTACAAGAAGAAGGTTTTAAAAATGGAAGACAACAAACAGAAAATTCGATACATTTTAGTTTTTCTTTTATAATGGCGAAAATGCTAACCAGGTGGCTAAAATTGTGAAAGGTATTTATCGTCCTATATATGGCTGTAACAACCAGTTACGCACAATTTTGGTTTCGTCGATTCCGTTTGGGTATTTGGATGCTAAAGATGCACCTCGCATGTGGATACAACATCGTCGAGAATGTCTATAAATTATCAAAAATTATCAAACTTAACAGCATGTCAGCAGTCGTAGCTTCTCACAAGACCTAAAAATCTACATGAAAACTGTTTTAAACCTTTTTACAAAGTGAATCTGAAAGAAGTTACAAAAAGTTCACCTAAAAATGATGGATTTCTTTTTCCCCAACCTAATATATCTTTCCATATCATGCATGTAGGGAAGAAAAACTAAAAACTTTTTTGGAGACAAAACATTTTAATATAAATGTTTTAAAAGGAAAATTTTCTTGTAAATAAACTTGGGTTCTAATAACAAGAACCAAATACTGAAAATAATCTATTGCATATATAAAAATTATCCAAGTATATATATATATATATATATATATATATATATATAATAAATGCTTCACCAAGTTCCTAAAACAATCTTTATTCCACTCACGTATGAAAATATCGTGAATAAAATCAGAAATTATACAATCAGTACACTGCTATATCCAAAAACTATGACATACTAATTTTTAAGTGAATTTTATTATATGTATAATTTTATAAATATAAATTCCTATACGAATTTAAACTTCCTAAAATCTAATATGAATTAATAACTTTTTACACTTTCATAACTAAATCATTTTAACTATAAAGTTTAAAATTTTATTACTTTGCAAATTATTTTCTTTAAAAGCGTGCTGAAATGATTAATTACAGAAGATTTATGGCATAATCTATCTTATTAAAAACTAACAAATGCAGGTGCTAAGCAGGTGGTTCTAAAACGGTGCTAGGTCATTTTATAGAGAACCTTAAGAAAACTTATCTGAAATAAAATAAAAGTCTCGTGTTTAAATGTTTTATTGCCTCAATTTCTAATTAATCTAAAGTGTTTTATATGTGTTCTTACTTATTAATCAAGACTTAATTTCGTACGGAAGTTTTTAAGATATGTTATGTAGAAGGTTGTGTGAAAATGTAGGCATTTTTGAAACAAATAGTTCAAATAAGGTTGTAGGGATATTTCCGGTTGTCTGTTTTGCTGACTAAAGCCAGTAAACACAACAAACAGCCTTATGATTTCAGACGACGATCAAATTATTGACACCTGAAGCAAGCCCACGCCTTCATGCCACAACAATGGAGTGATAGATAACTGTATAGAAAATTCAACATTTATAGGTTAGGTCTTTTTAATAACACGTTCTTATGACATATATCGAAACCGATACCCACGGGAAACCCGTGCGGCACCTTTTCTTTATCGAGCTAGCCCGACCTGAAGTAAAAGAAATAAGTTAGATTAAGTAATTGTGATGTATTAGGTTGGGGGAAAAGAAATCTAATATTTTTACGTGAACTTTATGTAACTTCTTTTGGATTCACTTTGTAAAAAGGTTTAAAACAGCTTTCATGTAGATTTTTAGGTCTTGCGCGTTACGACTGCTGACATGCGGTTAACTTCGATCATTTTTGATATTTTACAGACATTTTCGACGATGTTGTATCCACATGCGAGGTGCATCTCTAACATCAAAAATACCCGAACGGAATCGACGAAACAAAAATTGTACGTAACTGGTTGTTACAGTCTTATATAGCAGTGTTTCTCAACTGGATTTACTCCAAGGATCGGTAAAATATTTCGGCACGTTCACGCGGACCGGTAATATTAATAATTCGACCCAATGCACAATTTTTCACAAAGATTCGGCAATTTATGAAACTCGATTAGGTACATAGTTGCCAGTTTGTTGTATTTTTCATCAAAAATTAGATTATTTTTTAAACTGTAAACCATTATTATTGTAATGTAAGTACTGTATCGGTGGTCGGCCTATAAAAGCTGGATATTTCGCGGACCGGTAAATATTTCTTGCGGACCGGCGGTTGAGAAACACTGTTATATAGGACGAAAAACACCTTTCACAATTTTAGCCACCTGTTGTTTTTTTCATGTGCCAGGCAGGCTGGCAGTATGAGGTGCTCTGTTCCACTTTTCCAATTGAACCATAATTTGGAATGGAGTCTGACTTCCTCAGTACACACATGCCATAGGTACCCGTTTATAGGGTAGGAACCATTCACACAAAGAAAGGACAAAGACAAGAAAGAGGGAGAAAAAGTGCATCCATGCCCCAGCCGGGATTATTAGCACCTAATATTCAATGGAAATGAAAGTTTATATGTCTATCAAGATAAAAATATTAATTTTTATTAATTGGTATCTTGTTAAAGGAAATTTTGCTAACCTAAATCCATAATTTTCTTATTTTCTTTTTTAAAAAAAAATAAAAAATGAGAAAGATTAAAAAAATAATTTTTTTTAATCTTTTCCATTTTTCATTATAAAAATTTAATAAAATATTTTAAGCAAATTTTCTTATTCGTTTTTTAAGGAATATTTATTTTTAATTTAAGAAATATTTTAATAAGGTGAGACATTTCTGCAGAAAATTTTGCTAAAAACCTTGAGAATTTAAATAAAAATTTAGATAATATATCAATAACAAGTTCCCTTGTAATTTCTATGCACAAAAATTGCGATGTTTAAAATTGTACCATTATGTTTCTCTTATCAAGGTCTAATTTGGTGTTAAAAAATTTTTGCTTGAACAAAATCTTTTTTTTTTTTCTTCACTTTCCTTTATAAAAAGCAATGTAGACAAAGAAAGATATTTTTCTACATTTGGAAAAGTGCCCATTGTAACAATGATGAAAATGTTTCATTTTCATTTGAAATAGAATTAAAAGAATTGTTTCCTAAGAGCAAATTATAAATCTCAATAAAAGTTCCAGTAATAGAAATTAGAAACTACAGTGTAGCTATATTATACGTTTTTCTTCTAAAAAGTAAAAGATTTCCTTTTTCGATAAGAATCTTTATTTTATACATAAATGAATGATGGCAGAGCTAAAAAAACCTTACTTCACGTGGTAAAACCTCTTCAAAATGAAACCAGTTTTAATAAAGAAAATTTCAACAATTAACGTTCGCGTTCGTAGACAATTCGAAAATTTTCGCTATCTTACACAAACTTATCGAACTTTTGTTTCAATAATGATGTGTCTACAGGATATTGCATGATTGTTGAATAATTTTCTTGGCAACACGGAATTATTTCTAATGAAATTTTTGAATAAGATTTTTCTGCAAATCTTCTATTTTAATAACTTGTTCATATTAATTATACTTATTGTTTGGAAAAAAATGAAAAATGATTTATTTTTAAACAAAATGAAACAGGAAATGCGTGTTATTGATCAATAAACGATACACATAAATATCCTTGTTGGAAAAAGTCTGTCGAATTTGTGGTTAATAGAATAAAATAATTAAATCAAATACGTTAAAATCTAAACATATGATGTTTAAATATATTTAAGATCTATCGTCATTTTTTAAACAGGTAGTCAAAAATCACAGAATTCTATGTTTACTTTAATGATTGAAGGTTTAGTCCTAGGAGAGCCCACACCCTTGGTGACAAACTGGAAAAAAGCGCCAAGATAGAACAAAATGGCGAAATTCCAGAAATAGTTGGGTTTATCATATCTAGTGTATCAACGTAAGATTACCAAGACTGGCGAAATTTATCGTCAAACAAAATTATTTGAGCCAAGGGTATGTAGGCTCTGCTAGGATCCAACCTGATTGATAATATAGTACATGAGATAAATAATAAAGATGAAAGCATTTAAATTAATGTAATTTAATCACAGAATTTAAAAAAAAACTACAATGGCAATTATTCTATATGTAATTTCCTTTTCTCAATGAATTTTTTTTAATTGTTTTATCGCATGTCATTAATAAAAACAATTTGCTTTCCCAGTTTTTTTTCCCCATATGATTTTTTATTTAGCAGAAAATTAAATTGAACCCTATTTTCTATAGCTTCACAGGTCATTTAATATTATGCATAGGATATTTTCTTTTGCATATTCATAAAGGTTATCACTTCAAGAGGAAAATATCGAGAATTTATAGTCTAGAGGTCAGGATTACAACCTCAATACTTTTGCTTGTATCTTGCATGAAATCAAACTGTCAAACAATGTGATAGCTTCATCATCACATCATTAATTGATGTGTCATTGTCAACAATGTAAATTTGTCAAACAATGTGATAAATTCAACACATTGTCAAACAATGTGATAAATTCAACACATTGTCAAACAATGTGAACACTTTATTGAAAATGAAAGATTTTGCTGTTTTATCAAAATTGATCTGCCGATTCAATTTTCTTACAAAAAAATTTTCTGGATTATCAAAATGTATAAAAAAAATAGAACTAAGAGGAAAAAGCTGAAATTGTCTATGAATATTAATCTCTTATAGGGTTAAATATATTCCCTTGTTATTGTGGCTTGCTGAGAATGATGTTAGCTCAAGTATTGGCCTTATGATTTGATTGTGGTTCGAAATTACGAAATAGTTGGCTGTTTTTAGAGGTTTCTCTTGGCGGAAATAGATAATTGGAGGCATTTGCTAGTGTGATGTACAGGGTTGTAGTTCCGGTTGATCCTCATTCTTTGACCATAATTAAAAATTTTGGGGCAACTGGTTGGTTTTAATAACAGAAATAGATAACCCTAATCTTATCATACTATCTCAATTTAACGACAGTACGATTTTTAGAAATAATTTAGACCAAATACAGTGCCAAGCTGGTAAATAATTTTATTTATACTAATATAGGTACAAGTCTGTTGTAAGAACATTTTGAAACCCATAGCGCATTGCTGTTCAGCATGTATTCTCATGTCTCAAATTGGAAACCATGTCGTTTAATACAACACTGAAAGAAGTATAAAAGCTAAAAGCCATTGTAAAATATTTGAACACCCACCTATAATTGCCTTCGGAAAATCCAGAAAAATTCATTCCCGAGAAATCTAGAAAACTTTCAATATTTACTCCGACGGATGGGCATGCACAGATCTGATCCAACTCAACAACAATGAGTTGGGCTGAATCTCGTACCTTTCTCTCTAAAACCCACAGCTCAAACTACTTCAAACTACTTTGTGGACACACTTCTGCAATATTTTTATCAATAACGCTTTGCATCCGGAAAAGACTTTTCGTAGATAATTAGTAGTATTCACTTGCCACAAAGAAGAAAACAACCTCTTTCCAAAAATTATTATTTGATATCTGATAGCAATTAGCTTAAGAGCTGAAATCTGTAATAAGGCTTTAGAAAATTTATCACATATTGCATTCCGGGAGGAAATTTCATGGATTGTTATTGTGACACATAGACAATTGCTTATCTTCTACCAAGGTAGATGCACATACAGAAAGCAGACGTTCTTGTTGTTGTACCAGTATGCTTCCCTGTACAAAGCCCTGAGTTAGGCTTTATCAGTTAGATTGAAGCAGGCGGGTGGAGTCTTCGCAATTTATAAGCACTGACCAAGCAGAAGATCCTAATACTTGACCTATCATCTCCCAGAGGTATCACTTCACATGGAAGACATTGCGACCAGGACATATTTAATGTGATCCGGCCGTAATTAGAGAACACAATGAATCTTCGGTTGGTTCGGGATTTGGACTCACTACTTTCAGGTAACGAGAAGGACGCCATAACAAACCAGGCCGTTTCGGCCCCAGGAAGCAGGCGTACAGCTCTCATTTTCTGTGGATTGGTAGAAGGTGGGATTGAACTCGAGACATTCGACATTGAAGATTATAGGTCCCACCATTATATGCAAGTACCAAGATTCAAAGTTGAATTTTACCAATTATTTGGAAGAAACTTGGTAAGAGTCTTCGTAATTTAAAAGCTGGGACAAAGCAAAAACTCCTAAATTCCCTCGCCTGGAGGCATTAATTTTTATAAGGAACATAGCGTACATGACATATTTTACGTGCCCAGCTTTCTTAAATGAGCATGACGAATCTTGCTTTAGTTGAGATTACTGGAGGATGAATTATAAACATGCTTGTGAATGAAAATCTCGAAATTTTATTTCTTTTATTCAAATTATTTTTAATATTCATTTTATTTAAATACTTTGAAACCATTTTTGTACCCTTCTGATTTTGTGAAAAAAAGTTAAAAATAGTTGCAACGATTTTTTATATATATTTATATCAATATTAAATATATGAGCCGCCCTACCTGTCTAGTGGTTTGTGTAACTGACTACAGATGGGGAGGACCTGGGTTCGAATCCCGGCTCGGGCATGGATGTACTTTCTCTTTCTCTCTCTGTGTTTCTTGTCCTTTCCTCAGATGAGGGATGAATTTGGCCCGCCCTATAAACGGGTTTGCGGTGGTGTAGCGTGGGCGAAGCTACTCGTACCTCCGTGACTTGGTTCACAGGTGCCCACCGGGTAACGATAAAATGAGTAGCAGTTTCCGGCCTTGTTGCGGCAAATGGGCTAATGTACTTACTTGCTCAAGGGTGCCCGCCATTAAAAATAAAAAATATATTAAATATATGATATTTCTATTCACTAAATTTCCAATCCTCGCTGAACTCATTTTATAAAAATTCCAACAAAAATAAAAAACACCTGTAACTTCTAAAAAAAAAAAAAAAAAAATTAAAATCATTATTTTTTAAACTGTATTTCACAAATTAGTCGAATATTACTAGTAGCGAGAAAAACTCTTTGAATACCCAATATCAAAGGTTTTTCCCTACTAAAATAAATTTTTCTAGAAAAATTTCACCTCTGAAAACGAAATACCGTCCACAATTCCGTTCAAGGTAACAAACGCGAACTTGAACTGTTAGAAAATACGGCTTTCCTCGACGCTAGTTCATTGTTTCATTGTGTCTTGTTCAACCAACAAGCGTTTTCCCTTTCTTTGACATCTGTTTTTCCCCACTTTCGATCGAAAAGTAACATTTGTCTTTCATGTTCTTTCCCATGCCGCTTTGAATTCAGAACCGGCTTTGGCGCACTTCCTGTTTGCCAGAAACGGCGCGATATCCTTATTTTTGGAAACATTCCTTTTTGATTAGTTCTCAATTATTGAAGGATAAAGCATTTTCCATAGTTTCCCTTGTAAGAACCCTATTTTAACACTTTTTGGAGGTTAACAAGCTCTGGAAGTGGGGGAAAATGATCTAATTAGAGGTTTTACGACGGTCAAGGGCTACTACTTTTTCAAACCTGATTGCAAATACTGATTCAAAAAGGCGTTTCCCATATGGTTTCGCGACCTGCATTCTATGAATTTTCACATTTATCAGCCAAAATTCGATTCAAATGTTAAAATACTTTAAAGAAAACCATAATTCGATAACAATATTGTAGAATTAAATTTGTCTAGTAGTCAAACTAATTTCATTGCTTTGCCCTCTTTGTGTTTAAAAAAGAGAGAGTTTAAATTTTATTTTTCCTAAAATAAAATGTTTAATTATGTTGATTGGTCTTTGAATAATCACATTAATAATTAATATACCTATTGCTAAGTAGTTTAAACACATATTTTACAAGATACTACCTGAAGACTACAACCTCATATTCTATGACATTTTGTCAAATTGGATTGTAGAAAGATTTAGAACAAATAAGATATTTAAGACACAAATTTATATGAATTAAAGTATACATGACTAATAAATAGTTCTTTAAGAGAAAGCATTTAATCATTTTAATTGATTTTTAAATTCATCGTCAATATTTCATGTCATCATTTTTAGATAGTTTGAACATGTATGTGTTATACAAGGTTCCATATTTTAACAGCATTTTATCGCCAGATAACATTTCGCCAAAATAAAGAAGTGAGGTTACATTTTAGCAATATAGATAATGCTTTGATTTAAAATAAACTGAATATTATTGATGAGATTGCTTATAGTAAGGAACCCAATTTATTGCCCTTTTTTATTTCCCATCGAGATTTATAACTATTACGACATTCAGGAGCTTTTTCATCAATTTGAGCCAATTAGAATACCGATTGATCTACCTAGGTTGTTTATTTTTTCTATCAAAACGTATCTCATATTGGTGTTTCTTGAGATTTAGCAAAATGCATATTTTATGATATGATCTCATAAAAGATATTCAGGTTGGCGTCAGTTCCTAAATCCTGTTGAATGTTCTGACCACTTCTATAACACATGCCAGTTATGTATTGAATTCGTATAAAATTTATAAACATATGCATACAAAAGTCATGGATTGTTTTTTGTCAGTTAACACGGGTCTTATTTCAAATCGCCGCTCAAAGTATATTCAATAATGGGCATTTTAGTAAAATGCTTGTCTTTGTGATATGCCCAAATAAAAGAGAGATTCAAACTGGTACCTATTCCTAAATCCCCCTGAATATGCTACCTAAATTTGAATGAGCATTTTTGTTACGGATTGAATATGTGGGAAATATACAAAAACAAGGTTGAATAGAGTAATGTTTGCCAATTGACTCTAGTCTTGATGCCAATGCCACTAACAAAATCAGTCGAGTAGTAATTGATGAGCTTCAGCAAAATTCATATCTCTATGTGCGCCTATTCTAGCCGATGCCGTCTAAAAGGAGATTCTAGTCGATGTCGATCCATAAACTCGGTTGAATATGTAACTGATATCGAAAACCCTGCCTGTTGTGGACTGAATTCGTATTAAATATACGATATTGTATGCATACAATCAAAGTGTATCATATGGAAATATTTTTGCCAATTAACTTCGGTCTTACTCTTAAAATCCCCCGTCAAAATATACTCAAAAGTAATTTAGCAAAATGGATATTTTTCTGATCTACATACTTTTAAAGAAGATTCAAAATGGTATTGATTTATAGATACTGCCGAATAGGCCCCCTACTTTGAATGTGCATGCTTGTTTTGGATTCAAGGGTAAATCCCTAGGAAAATCCGCACCCTTGGTGACAAACTGAAAAAAAGCGTCATGGCAGAACAAAATGGCGAAATAAGAATCCCTTTAATAGTTAAGTTTACCATATCTAGTGTATCAAAGTAGGATTACCAAGACTGGCGAGGTTTATCGCCAACCAAAATTATTTGCACAAAGGGTGTGGGCTCCGCCAAGATCCAACCGGACTCAAGTTATGTGAAATCCAAAAAGCAAGCATATATATCGCATAGTGTAATTTTTACCTTTTTTAACATTGTCTCTTATTCCAAATAGTACTTTTATATATTTTTGTAAATGTAATATAGTACTTTTATATATTTTTTTTCATTTGACGTTGAAAATTTATCGCCTAACCTATTTATAACTGCTGTAGCCATTAGGAAGTGTCTAGAAAAAGTAACTTTTCATAAAATTACAAATGATGTTCATTATAATGAAAAATATATAAAACTACAATAATATTTTAAAAATGTAAAATAAAATAGAAACATTTACATGAAAAAGAAGTGAAAAGTAAATAATCTACAAATTAATTTTTCAAATACTTCTAAACTTTACAAATCAGCTTCTCGCACAACATTTTTATGGGGTGACGAGTCTTTTTCATATTCACCACACATAAACACATTTAATATTTTTTAAAGTGCAATAATTCTTTTAAAGTATTTAGATGATATATTTTAACGTATCTATAAACAGAAATGCTGATTCATTAATATCCTTGTCACTGATATTAATATTTCAAATAAATGACAATATTCGCAACTCATATTTCAGAGAAAAAGGCATAGAAAGATAAAAATGTAAGCACATTTTGGAGGCTCGATGTCATGTGACTTGTGACGTCACATGAATTTACTCATGCGTCACAGTGTTACATACTATGCTTAAGTCAAAAATTTAAAGAATGTAAAAATAAACTGAAAATTATTTAATTTTTCAAATGAATTTGGGAACAATAAACAAGTTTTATGAATTAAAACTTTAAATATTTTTAGTAATGAGAATTCAGAATTTGCAATTAAAAAAGAATACAATTTTTGTAGTAAAAGGCCTGCTTCCGAATTAAATGAGATAATTTTTGTTCTTAATGTCATATTTTGCGTGGGAGAACTAATTTAAAATTAACATTTTGAAATTGTGAGGATAATTTAAAAAATGTAAGGAGGATTTAAACGCATACTACAGAACACCCCCTTCTTAAAGAAAGATATTTTATAAGTACTGATAAGTATTTATATTTCACAAAAGAAAAAAAAACCCAAAAAATTATAAAGCATCAATACTTAAAACATACATGTAGAAATCAGAAATTAACTGTCCATCTCCAATCACTTAAAAATGGTTGGTATCAAGCTCAAGACCTTTTATTTCGAAGATTGCTTATCACTAAGCCATAGTGATCCCTACCAAATGACCTATTTCTTAAAGAAGTTTTTGACCTCCTACAATTAAGTGGATCCTTCCAAATTTTTACATAAAAATCCAGGGTTTTAGATATTCAAAATCAACTTTCCAAAATTGAATTACAATAAATTGATCTATTGACAGTAAAACAGGCTACAATAGCTTGATACGAAAGGACCAGCTACTAGATGTCTACTAGATAAAAGGATGTCTACTTGGACCAACTACTAGATAAAAGGGTCTTTAGTACTTAGTTCCACCAAATTCTTGTATCACTATTTTTCATGACATAGCACCAGAGATTTCTTGAATAATTTAATCCAGTAATCTATACTAATATTCTATATGGAATCCAACTAAAGACCAAATGATGAGAGGATCTATATGGGTTAACAGTTACTTAAAAACAATATCACTCTGTGTATAGCATGACATGATGACGATGGCGACAGCTGAGCTGTCGTCCATATCATGTGAAGATGATTCAAAATTGATTACTTTAAGCAGATTTGATTGACAGAAATTGATAGCCAGAGATATATATGGAATAAACCTACCTAACCTAACCTAATTTAACAAAGTAGCTTCATAATATTCTACACATACATACGAGTCAATAATTTAGATATGATGAAATATTTCATAATTAAATGAATAATTTTATAATAATATTTTGAATGTGTGTGTGTAAATTTGAAAAGAGACCATAATTAAACTTATTCAAAATGAAAATGAATAGAAATATAAATGTTCGAATGAAATATATTCGTTTTTATTTTCTTATGTACTTACATTTTTCAGAAAACCTAAAGAAAAATAAAAGCATCTTGTATAATTTTTATTAAGATATTATTTTAATAATATGATTTTGTTCTATTTTACATATTCTTGCTTCTTTATATTTTTTCTCTGTTAATTCTGGTATTGTTAAACATCATAACTTTCATAGAAATCATTTTAAAAAATTTTAATTTATTATAATGATATATTAACAGAAAAAAAATTTGTAAAACTTATGGCTTACTTAATGCTTACAAGTTAAGAGCAAATGTTTACAAGTTAACTTCATACTTCTGTGATTTACTATACAAAAATATAATAAATTATAGTAATAAAACGTTAAAATGAGATTACTGGAACTCATTAAACACGGTAATTGCCTCTTTTATGGCTTTGATAATCTGTTTTACGGCAATAACTTTTTAAACTTTGTTTTGTCATCGAACTTTTGGTCATTGTTTTCATTTTTTCCTCGGCCAAAAAGCAATCAATATTTCAAACTCCTCTTACTTTTTTTAACAGTAATTGTTAAAGATTTTATTAGTTACATTTTTTGGATTGTGAAACAGAAAAAAGGAATAAAAAAAGTTTGAAAAACTGGAAATTGAGGGTTTTCGAAATTTGTAAGTCTCGTTGTTACGGCAAACAAATTGAGGCCATGGCGAGGGCCCCATTATACCCGCAGTTGCAGTTAACTTTACTTTAGATTTGTTACTTCCAGATACGGCCTTGAATATTTGTACAAGGAAACTGGACATTTTTTTATTCTTTTTTTTTTTTCATGTTCTTAACCATTTTTTTTTCAGACGTAAAGCATTTCCTGATTTTTTATTTGATTTTCTGGTTACAAGTAAACAGAAAGCAATTACGTACGGCGAAAGAGAAACGGATGTGATTCACTCGATTATCTTAATCGGTATCGAAATATTGACCTCAAAATAATGATGATGATGAAACAT
>JAPDSC010085741.1:0-12066 GCA_026290005.1 Latrodectus geometricus | reverse complement strand
GACAATTCAAATTGAATTTAATCAAATTATAATGGAAACATATTTAAATATATTTTAAAAACTGAGTTAAGTTAATATTTCTGGAATAAATAGATTCTTTACAACAAATAGATGGTTAATCTGCGCTTTAGGTTCCCTACTTCGCCAACTCACGAATTTGAAGCGTTTTCTCGCGCATGCTCAATAATTACTCGTTTTTTTTAGCCTTTTCATTGGTCGCTAATTAAATTTCACTTTGAAATAGCGGTAGAATTTTCGTCATGGCATTGGTGTTTTTGAAAATGCTCCAAGGAGAGGATCTAAAACGCATTTTCACCCAAATAGAGTTCTAAGAAGTGAGCAAATTGCTATAGAATGACTGCTCAAAATATGTTTCATGTTAATACGTATATATACATAGAAAATATAGGTCTAATTTCTTCCGTGCCTAAGCGGCTTGTGATATATATAAAGTAGGACGTCATTCTACTAACAAATATAGAATATATATATATATATATATATACATATGTTATATGATATAATATTAATGTATTTCGCATTGCAAATATTTTGAGATTACAATAATAGAATGCTATAGCAGTCCATATTATAAGAACAAAAATGTTATAATTTTTCTTTCCATTGTGCAAAAAGCACATTTCAGTTTTGATGCAAATTAGATGTTAATCACATGTAAAAAATCAATCACTGTTTTCTAGAAATTTTAATCAATCAATTCTAGGAATTTTATAAAACTCTTCGAAGATAAAGTGATTTTGTTCTGATAAATTTGATGGTAGGCATATTCTACGAATTTTATTCCTAAACTATTGAATAACCAATTTTCAAAATGATTTCAAAATAACGACTTCTTATAATGTTTATTTATTTTTACATTTTTACAAAACATTTCTTTCGAGATTTAAGTAGTCATTTTTCTCGCTCTATCACGTTCTTTTAGACCAATTTTTTACAAACAGGTCTCAGAATTTCATCATTATCAAGGACTTTTTTAGAAAAGAAAAGTAGAAAAAACTGGTAAACAAATGAAGCGGATATCAAGGATGTTGAATTGAAGGGAAGTCGAGGTCTTTCAAAAATAACAAATCATTCATCAACAGTTAATAAATAAAAAGAAGTCATCATTACTTTGTAAACAATTTTTTTTTCATCAGATGAAATAAATAATATTTGCGAATGTATGTCATGTCTGTAATAATAACTAGCACTTAATAAATAATTCTCAAACTAAAATACAGTTTTATTTTTTTCAATTAAAATAAATATAAAAGTTTAACTGAAAATTAATTTTAACATCAGTTTACTGCTTTTTCAAAATTTCATTTAATTTATAGGAGATTATGTCGCCCATAAATAAGAGATTTTCATAATTTATCAGGTATATATATATATATATATATATATATATATGTATATATATATTAGAACGAATTTATACATATCTTTTCTCAAGTGATAGGCGATATTTATCGATTTTGTACTTTTGCTGGAAATATACTTTTGTGCAATCATGTACAATACATTTTATTTTCTTTAAAATTAATTTCTTATAATTTTTAATGCAAGCCTAACACAGCATCCTTTTGCAAATGAAGTATTTTAATGGTTTTATTCTAATTCGTAACAATATATATATAGTTTATCACTTAGAACATCACGGTAAAGTAAAATATTTAAGTTGTTTTAAATCTTGTGTAATTATGAAAGCTATAGATCAAAATGATATTTATTTGCAATACTGACATATTTTTGGAAGCCTTCTCTATTTCAATAGACAATAACGATACAAGTTTTTTTATCGACAATTTCAATATTGAAGCAAAGAATTTATGCCAAGAGAACATGTGTCCACTAAACTATTTTCCCAAGATTACAGGACATTTAAAACGTTTACACAGATTTGGTTTGGCTGACACCCCGACTTGCCCTCTATGTAGTGCCTTTGACATATCTGGAGATAACTTGATCACTTGTTCTGGAATTAGAGATGTCACAGCAGCAGTCAACTCTACTAAAATATTTTCTCACTTTGTTTACCTGTCAGAACTCTATTGGGCGGCCCGTCTCTGACTAATGGCCGTCATGTCAAGATTTGGCTTATAATAATAAAAAAAATCTCAAGATGACGGATTTGCGAAGGACACAAGTGTAACTAAAAAGAAAATGTAAATAATAATAATGAAACAACATATTAAAAAGAATTAAGAAAACTATTGTAACAAATATATATTAGGATAATAACATTTGATGGGAAAATTCAATACTAAAACAAATATATTAAAAACTAAATAAAAGAGAATTTCAACTTATAAACGTATTGTGACAATATATAATATTAGAATGTATTCATAATTCAATTATTTATTACAATTCCCCATTCACGTTTATCATACATTAATTATCAAATTTTTATTACAAATTTTAAAGAGCAAGCTCAACAGGTGTTTCTTTATATTGGTAATATTCCTAAATAAAAATCTATACTTTGCTACAATAAGTTCAATCGATAAAATGAGATGGAATTTAAAAATTTCATTTATGTTGGGATTTAATTAATTGCACATGTCTAAAGTTAATACATTATTCTCTTTTGCTGCTTTTGTTTTATTTTATTTTAAAAAAGGCACATTTAATTGTTTTGGATGGGTCAAAATTTTCAAAAGAATTTATGTAAAACAAGCTTGAAGACATTTGGATCAAAATTTCGCGGATACATCTCTAGATAAACTTTTCGCATAAAAAAAAAAAAAAAAAAAAAAAAAAAAAATTTTTTTCTTATATAAACCAGACGCACAGCAATTAACTTCATTCCTTTATTGTTTGTTTTCGAAAACTGCAAATAATCGATAGTGTAGCGCTAAAAAATGCTTGACTTGCGTCTGAATCACTATAGAGGAATACATACAGCATGATGACACACACACATACATCCCTTTCTCATTTTATTCTTCCCTTTGAAATAAATCGATATTTGAGAAACTTGGAATGCAATGCATTTTTAAAACACACGTGTCGGAACTATGCTCATATTATTTTTTGGTTTTTATTAGATTCCTTACAAATTAGCAGAAGTTTTAATCTCGTACATTAAAATCAAATTATTATAATTTTAAACTATTACGACCCCAAAAAATATAGTTTCTGCATGAAGAATAGAAAATAATTGTCATATTGTAAAGGAATTAGAATTGAAACACAAAATATTTTTAATGCGTCATGTGATTATAGTCTTTCTGTTCCTACTGCATCTAACTCACATAGCATAAATTCGTTATTGTTACACTCAAATACCAGAAAAACTTATTTATTTGCCTAACATCGCATATGATCCCTATCAGCACGCAGAAGTACCGTTACATGACTCGATTGATGTTTGGGGGCTATTCACATTAGAGCAGGGGTAGCCAAACTTTATTGATCATCGCCCCCTATATGATTTTTCGAAATTTCCATAGACCCCCACAAAGGTAATTTTCAGATAATTGAAATAAAACTATATATTAGTCTAAATATTTAATAAAATCAGAAATAGTAAGTAAAGTAACTACAGATTTTTTACTTCTTAATGGGATGAGTGTGCCTGGTGTTTCTTGGCAAGGTTCGCTATATTGGGCTCAAATTTGTCAATTTTAACCTTAAATCCCCTCGAAGCTCCACATTTAATTTATTTCTGTTTTAGTTAAAATTGAATTAACGAGACTGAAACCGGCTTCAACCCTATACGAACTTGGAAACGCCAGCATAAATGGCTGAGCCATTTCGTAAAGTTTCACATATTTTTGCTTTATATTTATATCAGTCCAAAATTTATGTATTGTCAAATTTTTAATAAGCGTTTTTGCTTCAGGATCGGACAACAGTTCAGCAAACTCATCTTGTATGTTGATGTCGACGTTATCAATTTGCGCCGAAAATGGCGCAATAATGCAATCAGGGATGTTGAAGTTTTCCAAATCAACAAAGCGCAGTTTAAAATCGTCGTTTAATTTTTGAAGATGATTTGTATTAAGAACTGTTTTTCCTTCGAGTCCCAATAGACCCCCATTCGACCCCTTGGGTCAGATAGACGCCTACTGTTGTTAAATAGACCCCTAGGGGTCTATATAGACCACTTTGGCACCCCCTTCATTAGAGTCTTACAAGGCAATCTACAAATCTATAAGAACGACAGATAATTTTTTTTTGAATAGTACGTTGCAAGATATTCCAGATATACTCAATAACATTTATGACTGAATATTTAGATAGAAAGTGAAACAGTCAAAAACCAGAAGAGTGTCACTCAAAATCAACTCCCGACGAGTGGAGTATCGCATTAATCTTAAAATTGTCCAAATCGGTTAGAATGTACAATGGACATAAAGGAATGTAAGTAATCAGATAACATGTTTAGGTATTTCAGTTTCATATACGGTTATTCCTACAACAGCTTCAGAAGAGGACAGGTGGTCTCCTGAAACAGGAACCTCAAGAGACAAGCTGAGCCAGCCGAATTTATTAAGTATCTGTCGCCTTTGTGACTGTCCGTTAAAATCAAGGACATTAGGTATATCGTAAACTCGTGCGAGCTCTTGTGTGGCATAAATGCGGAGAGGAGGGTGCCAGCTCAGGTGTGACCTTGTTACTTGACTGTGGTTCAAAATTACAAGGTGCTTGGTGATGGACGAGTGTTCCAAACCCGTTAACCTTAAAGTATAGTCCGAAACTCGCCTGCAGCGCTATATATGTATGTCTATACGATCTTAAAAGCGAATAGTATTTGAGAAAGTGACTACTTACTTTCTTACTGAATAATCATAGCTTGGAGCTGCAATAATCTAAATCATAAAAGATTCGATCTCCTTTGTTCTTCCTTGAATTAATAGAGCACCACCCTTCATTTGAGTGAGTTGAAAAAACGATCTTTTACATAGATGTACACGAAGCATTTTCATTCTATGTGCACGGCTTGATATGATGAAAAATATATCAAGTTTCATTGAAGCAATTAAAATAAATTAGACCGTGACAAGTGCTGTCATATAAAAAAATATGTTATAAAACGCAAGTAATACAAATTATAAATAAAATATTTCAAATGAGAAAACAGTGCATTATAATTGCATATATAATATAAACAAATGCCAAAATAAAAAGAGAGAGACAATTTGGTGGCTTATTTGTTACTCTAGGACATTGCTTACTAGGGCTAATTTGACAAGGATTTAAGAGTTAAAAGCGTACTCAGCCACTGGAAACAATTTTTATTTATACATATATCAACAGTAGACATTATATACAAAATATTTTAATACATGATGCCAGTTGTCGATTTGTTACTAAAGACCATGTTTCCAAATAATAAATCAGTTTATAACTTCAAGTTGCCCGGAATAAATAGTTTGAAATGTAATGAAACAATTAACATAGCAAATACTGAGAATGCAGTTAATTTTAAGTAGTGACATTAATTAACATTCTAATTATACTTGTTATCATTTTCTTTTTGATTCGTAAGCTGAATTAATTGATTCATTCAATTAAGCTAGACACACATATAACATTGTCAGTTACATTGAAAGTTAGTAAAAACTAAAAAAGAAGCCATTTTTAGAGTTCTAAAATTTTTTCTTTTATAAAGAGCGGATTAAAAAAAAACAAACGAAATGTGACGAAACACGTGATTTTACGCTAGTCGACAATTTTAATTAGCTTTTGCAACTAACTTTAATGAGTGGGACAGGTATTCGCTCTAAGATCATAAGCAATCTGGCTGATGTGGTCGAGTTAAAATTCTTGGAAAGACAGACAAGTTGCCAGACGTTGTGTCTCCCAACCGCAGACATCCGCTCTAAAAGTGGGAAACTAAGCCACTCATTTCATAACTGAGTCGACGGATAAGATTACTTTTTTAATAGGAAGGGCAAATGCTTTTGTAATGCATATTAAATAGCAAAAACCACGCTATAGTACAGTGACATCCGGCTGTTTAGGCGTTCACCACACAATAACTCAATAAGATGCTTCAAGAGTATTGTAAATATAATTGAAGTAGACTATGTATATTAATAAAACAAAGGTGATTCTCTAAAGAATATGATTGTAATAAGTTTCAGCAATACGATAGGGTAAATAGTTAAGTTTGCTGAAATAGTTTAAAGAGAGCATAGGCAGGCGAAAAAGCTAGATGTCATACAAGGTATATATATATTTACATAAAATAATTTCCTCTCCATTTTGTTAATAACCACTTCTTTTAATCTCTCTTATTTGAGATAATTTTCTTATGTATATATGAAATATTTGCTTATCACTAAATTTAGATATGATAAGTTGTGTGTGGTTAACTTTCAATTATAATGCACTCTTCCTTAATTTTATGATTACTAAGAAATAGGCTATTTTGTGTTAAATTACTTAACTATATTAGCAATTTGAACACAAAATTTTGTGTGCTTGTTTTATTATAAGTGATATTTTCTCTGTAATCGTAATTAATTAACTCCTAAACTTTAAGAGGAGCAGAGCGTTTCTTAGATTGTGGGTTATATACAGGTGGTGGCATAATAAAAATTTAAACAACGTATTTTTTTGTTGATATATTTTTTTTCCGTGTAAGAGAAGACTGAACAAGTTAAAAAAAGAGATAATTTTAGTTGAGCGTGACTCATGCCTCAACGGAAGAGGAAAGAAACAGGAATAGCAAATGCACGTGAATCACAAAAAAAGGAAATACTGCAACTGATTCGAACTTAGTTGAAAAATAATTCCGATTAAAAAGAAGATATCATGTATCCTGATTTACTACTTTTTATGTTATATAACTAAATCCAATAATTAACTCAAATCGTTTCACTCATTTTTTAAGAGTCATGTCGCTGTATGCTTTTTTTTTTTTTTTTTTTTTTTTTTTTACCTGGCGGAGAAATAAAATGCAGTCGCAGCCAGTTTTATATTCAGCCACGAGGTGCAGTAACGATTTTTTGTGACGTAACCGACATTGATTGACGAGAGAGAAAGAAAAAAAGTCAAGACACGCCCAATTCCCCGTAGGTTAATGCTGCCTTTGTTTTGTTGACTTTTTATTGTGCTTTTTATTTTCAAAAGAATACGGCTGGAAGAAGTAATTTTGCTCCCTCTCCCTACCACCACTCCTGGCACACCCTTTGAGTCAGACGATTACGCGAGTGATGTAAGCACTTACCATTTCTAGTTAAAAATACATACATTTCTGTGACTCGGTTAAGGAAAGATAGGTGAACTGTGGTCCGTCCAGTTGTCATAAATTGAATATTGCCGACGCCTTAGAGATTGCAAAAAAATCGAAGGAGAATCGAAGACAATGTGACTTGTCTTATATCACTCATCTTTTAAAAAGTCAATGGTCAATATATTTGCTAGTCAATGAGTTAACCAATCACTTTTTTCCCGATGTCATGTTTATGTCATTAATAGAATCTAACATCAATCAAAAGGTCACCGATTTCTAAACGTTAAAGTCACTGCCTCCACAGTTACCTCTATTGATGTAAAATATGAGATGTCACATAAAAGACATTTTTTGTAATTTAAAAATGATATGTTCATAAAAATACCATGTTTTCGAAAGCAATGACACCTTTTCTTAGAAATCTCAGGTGCTTAAGATGATTTATTCTGTGTGTTTTACAAATTCATTAAGTTAATAATCAATTATTAATTTAATTATGTACATCTTTTTGTTGAGTAGGAAAATGTTCAAGCCAATAAATGTTCTAGACAAATGTTTAATAGTTCGTGAATTAAGTTCTCACTAGGAGTATAACTACTTGTTGAGTTTCAAAATCCACTTCAAACTTTAGGTCCT
This sequence comes from Latrodectus geometricus, assembly GCA_026290005.1. Classification (NCBI taxonomy): domain Eukaryota; kingdom Metazoa; phylum Arthropoda; class Arachnida; order Araneae; family Theridiidae; genus Latrodectus; species Latrodectus geometricus. The sequence goes on along the minus strand of JAPDSC010085741.1, from coordinate 4,238 downwards.
ATTAGAATAACCTCATGAGTTAAAATTACTGTACAAATTAACCAAATAATTAAGTTTATCTTTGGCTCTTTATGAGCAACCAGTTTTCTAATGTGTGTGTTTATAAATGGTTGCTTTCTCCCTTTTTGTTTATTTTTAAATATGCATTGTTAACTGAAACTTATGATCGCAAAATTAGTAAATAAATAAAAAATCATATTTTACTAAATGTAATTGTTTTTATTATGAACCATTTTATCATTTTTAACAAACTAAAAGTTAATTTCATTTATCCGCCAAAATCAATTCCAGTATTTTTGTTTTATGAGAAAAGGGTTTCCCAGTAACATCATTTTGAGAACATTTTTTTTGGGGGGACGGGGGGTCATAAGCCATAAAAAATAAATTAAAATGTCTGTTTCAGACGATTCCTTTAAAATATTTGTTATCAACATTCCTTTTTAGGGTCATCACAAAATGTTATTTTTGTGACAATCATAGTTTCTGATTATTGATATATAGCGTATGTGATGCAAAATGAATTTCTGATCCACACCGTATAAAATATTACCAGTTAAAAATAAAAAATCAAATGTAATTTTATATTAGTTTAAAAAATGTTTTCCTAATTAAAAAAAAATCTGAATTGAACAATTTTTAAGAAATTCTAAATTACAAATAAATTTAGTACAGAAATCAGAGATATATTTATTATAAAATATTCGTATTTATTTGTGTAGTATAAAGAGAAAAAAAGTTATTAAAATAGAGCAAATATTTCAACGAAGAGAATTGTTTTAAATTACACTAAAATTTGAAGAAAACAAATTTATCGATTTATTTTCTTGAGAGGTTAAACTTCGTATTAAATCCTTCCACAAATATTGCAGAAACGAAATGAAATATTTCTAGAAATACAATATTAATTAGAATAATTCTTATTGGTGCCAGAACATTAATGTTTTTAATACAAAATTTACTTTATAGTGTACAATAAAAAAAAAATGTAAGGCATATTTTTAACACATGATATTTTATATAATATGAGTTTTGAAATAAAAGCAAAAATGAATCCAAACGAATCAATGCTTAAAGTGAAATTCTACATCAGCAATGACCTTGATTAAGGTCAAAACCAAACGCGCAACAACTAACTTCGAATAATGATTCGAATGTGAGGAATAGGGTAAAAGAAAAAATAATAAAATGGAAAGAGAACTGTGTAAAGCTATAATAGGCATACACAGTCACAGAGCTCAAAAACCACATAAAGCGATTCAAATCTGACCGCGCCCGGAAGTTTTGCGGTTTCCTCTCAATTAAAATTTCAGTTTACGCTTCTTCGTAAATCTCCATGAAAGATGTTATTTCTGTCATTCATTATCGGAAATATAAATTGCATTGCAAATACCCAGTAGCAAGGAATCCCCAATTAGTGAGTTAGAACAAGAGCTCACATTTCATAGCTCGAGCAAAAGTGAAAAGATTTTAAAGCACGTTCCTTGTATTAAGACGACTAATCTGATTTGAGAACAATTATTGTAGAAGAAAACACATTGTGGTTAAAAATGTATTAAATTTCACTCAGAGTACAACTTCAACGTTTTAATTTTAGTTTTTTTTTTTTTAACTTAAATATATTTTTTCACTTATTTTATATTTGAATAAATATGATTCATCAAATAATTCTTTTAAGCAAAAATTATAAAAAAATCAGCGGATAAGCTAAGAATAATCCATTTAGTTTATTTACAGCATGTGCATTTTTATTGTGAAATCAGAAATCATTAGAAATGATATTATTGTTTCACCAGATGTTCTTTTGTCTGAAGATTAAATATGATTTTTTTTTCAAACCAATTGATAAATAATATTTTGATACAGGTAATGCAGGCGATCAATAAATCAAAAGTTGAAAATAAAGTTCCTTTCTTTTTTTGGAAGCTGAATCAATATAATAATTTAAATCTGGGAAAATGTTTCGCGCTTCATTGTAACGTATTGAGTCAACTACATGGTTTATATTTTTCGCGGACAAAAAAAAAAAAAAAAAAAAAAAAAAAAAGAAGCGTAAACAATATAATTTTTACGAAAACCAATTTCTGGAACATACTAACGGGAAATTTTTTGGTCTCTTGATTTTATAGATATGATTTTGTATTTCTTTTTTAATTCACGATTTAACCATTATACATCAAATTTTTGAAATATATTAAATCTGTGATATAAATTGTTTTCTTTTTAACATTTAACATTCATATACAAGCTCCTCCCATGCTTAAATTAAAAATTTAAATCGTAACTACAAAATTTGATATCATCTTTTATTAACAAAAACTACAGTTAATGAAAGGCAGAACACATTTCGCATAAACAGCTCGGAAATTAAATATGGTTTCTGTATTCATTAAAACAAAAAATGTATTTTATGAAATTTCAAATTTTACTTTTCAATATAAAAATATAATACAAAGACAGGCTTATTTTTTCTCACAACCCAATTAGTCCAAAATATGACAAAATGTTTATTTAATCTTAAGGAGTATACAACCACAGAATTTTTAATATTTACTTTTGTAAATATCGGATTTATTTATTTTGTCTAATATATCAATTGGCGTGGTATCACTTAATAATTTTCAAATGCAACTAAAGAATTCATTTACGTATATTTTTCTTAATGAAAATTTTAGAAAAATGTTTGATTGTGACATGATATGTATATCACACGACATTTATCAATACTATGTATATGCATATTGTTTTATCATGATATATATTAATTCAACGGTTTGTGAATTTGATTTTCTCCTTAGACATTATTGTTTGTAAAGGTTTAGAATCCATTTAAAGCTATAAGTCCTAGTCGCGAATTAATAGCCCTCGTAAACAAAATGCCATAGTAAAGCGATGGTCAACCCCGAATATGTCAATGAATTGTAATTGAAATTGTCTAACCGTGGCTTGATATATCTTTGCTTGCATGTATTGGGAATTTAAATGTGACAGTACTAATTCTGATGACCATTTCATCTGATTATTACTGTTCAAAACTAGAAGTAATCGTTCCGGCATATATCTTAGATTGCATATCAGACTATTTTATATTAGGAATTGACACATAGAGCTTAAATGTACGATTCAACTCCACAAAGAATTTTATCTGTTATTTTAAAATAAGATTTTTTACCTCGATCAATTTCCTTGATTTTCTACTGCTAAAAATAAAATTATACATGTATTTATTGTTTGAAAAGGCCAGAGTCACAAAGAAATGCTGGGAAATGCTTTACGTCTTCGTCAATAGAGATTAGAATTTTTCAAAGCATATTATGCACACGGTATTAGCAAGGTATCTTCACATCTATACTTGAAAAATCTATGACATGGATCTTGAACATTGGTCATGGTGGACTTAAACTTTAAAGAGAGAGAATACCTAAGGATTGCTTTTTTAAACTATACACAAACTGATTCTCATTCATTCTCTATTTAAATTTGGGTATTAGTTAGGGTTGCCTGCGTGAACGCTTCTGACCCCTGCGCGTAATAAATACTACTTTAAGTAATGTGTTTATAATACCTCGGACACACAATCAAAGGCTTCTAAGTAGTTGAGTGTCTGCAGCAAAAACTCATTTCAAAGTCCTTTGAACAGTCTACTTGTAAGATTTGCTATTTTCATTATTCATATTCGAATTCAGGAGCTTGTCTAAATCTGAAGTTCTCTGTAAGCAGAATCAAATTTGATTTAACTAACGATAAATTAACTTTAGGTGCTTGTTCTGAGCTGATATTTAAACTGTTGAACCTATCATGCTGAAAATTCTTATTTTCCGAAGTGCTTAGTTTCAGTAAATACTTAAGACTATTCATGTCAAAATTAGGAACTTTTTTATGGAATTCGTGTTTGGGAAAGTTCATTTTAAGAGTCTGTGGAAATTTACCAACTAATTTTAAAATATCATTTTCTGGAGTATTAAGAAATAAATTAAAAGTTTAAAATAGAGAAAACTCATAAAAAATTTAGAGCTTCAAACTTCTAGTTGTGTAGCCATTTTTTAAAAGCAATAACCTTCGAACATGCAGTGAATTATAAAAACAAAAAAGCCTGTTACATAAATCATATCGAAGACAAGCTAAGTGGAATATAACTAGACAAGTACCAGTTTAAGCCTTGAACTCAGATCGGAACAGCTTTGCAAAGTCAGAATACCCTAAGGAAAAAATGCACATCGAATATGCAATAATTGATGTCT